>JAODFY010078889.1:0-11955 GCA_027580055.1 Paracaudina chilensis | reverse complement strand
TAACTGGGGTTTTGGGGTCTGGAAGAAAGTAGGGGGTGGGCATTTATTGGAGCATGGGCAATCATTAGAAGCTTTACTGTGTATACAATCTGGGGCAAAATGTGAATGGTCATGTCTTCAATGAATAAGTCATAAATTGGGGGGGTGTATTTAGGACAGACAGTGCAGTGGGCATGGGGAAAATTCATTACCAAGATTTTATTACCAAATTTGTCCAAAATTATTAAAGTACTGACAATGAAAATGCAATATGTTAAGTGGTAATATTACATTACAATTGTAAACAATAGCAGTACTTGGCATCTAAATCATTTGATGTACAGTATAAATATCAACACACCCTCCCTCAAATTAGCACCTCATTCGCATGTTTCAAAGGGCCCAAAACACCTTAGAAGCATTCCACCCTAGCATTCCCAAGCTAATTGAGCTAATTGGTGTAAATTGGATTACTAAGTGGTTGACATATATATTATAGACATGTCTAAAGCTAGGAAGGAGATTGAAAATGAGTCACATACACACATACGCCATGTAACCACATAGATTCCTTTGGCAAGGAATCAAAAAAGGCATCCAATAAAGTTTTCAAGATGTTTTATAATATATATTTATATAATAGAAAATTACAACCTCACTTTCTTTTGTGTGTGCAGAAGACATTTTTGCATTGCATGTTAAAGCTACAACCCCCCAGCCGCCCCCATCCATGTTGTCTATCTGTCGTAAGTAGTCAAGGTGAAACCTTAAACCTGTAAATTCTTCAGTTTTCAACACAGCAGTTAGAAATGTTCCCCCTCTCAAAGAAATGTACTTCCAATATTTTAATATAGTACTAACAACTATTTTGGGGCATTTCAGAATCTCTGCTAACATAACCCCAAACAATGTTAATAAGTAGCTCAAACCCAGCTGGCTATATATCTATATACAACCTGGAATCACATCCTAGGGTGGCCCAGTTATTTTTGCTCCCCAGGCAAATATAATCAACAGTTTCAGTACTTAGTACTCAGTACTTAGTACTCAGTACTTAGTACTCAGTACTTAGTACTCAGTACTTAGTACTCAGTACTCAGTACTCAGTACTTAGTACTCAGTACTCAGTACTCAGTACTTAGTACTCAGTACTTAGTACTCAGTACTCAGTACTTAGTAAATCCTTTAGTTGATGAAGTTTTGCCAGAATGGCAATACCCATCTGATTTTTCCTGCAACAAACTTTTGGCTCAGATTAAAATAATACACACACTTTAAAATATAATATTGCATATGCAAATATGTTACCACAATTTAAAACACATACTCATAGCCACATGTACATGTTGTTTACATTAAACCAAGGTGAATTAAATGATGCCTTTTCAATGTGTTGTTACATCTAATTATAAAAGGCCAAATATTACTTTTTACTTATTATATGTTATGCATTTATTGTCTTGAAAAATTAGTGTATTTTACCCCAAATGACCTGGCAAAATTTTATGAAATTAACATGCTCATGAAACAACAAAAGGAGTTGACAGAACAAAGGCAGTGTGAAATAAAAAACCTAGTTATCAAGGTAGAATATCAAAGTCCAGCCAAGAGAAGGGGAGGGGAGGGGGCTGGGGGAATACAAGAAGGGGATTGTCACACTACATGACAGTAGGTGTGACAGAACATAGGGGTGTTGGAACATAGAGAGCAGTTGTCAGGAGGTCAGGCTATGTTCCTGTGTGTTTCTGTGTCACAAACTGATTGGAAGGGGCTACTGATGGAAGATCAGAAGTTAATGAATTGGGAACCTAAAATATTTGAGAGCACCGTCATTTCCAGTGAAGCCGCATCCCCTCAGCATACACCATCATCTATCTTCTCTATCATTTATGATTACTGGCATCCTAACCATTTAAAAAAATAATAATAATCTTTGCACAGATCATCTTTCCCTGACCCCATCACAATATTATTAATACCATCTTGTGGATTAGACACAATTGCTAATCAATATGTTCTTTATCAGCTGTATGACAAAAACAATTGTAAAGAATGACTTAAAAAATACATTTTGATATTCCACAAAACCCTGTGATAGTCAAGACGAATAAAACAAATAGTACCAATGCTGCAGTGGCTCATACCAAAAAATGGCAACATAAAAAGAAATTGATATGATCATTACTACTTAACTAATTCAACTGTCACCTAAAATTTCTGATTACAATACAATCAGCATGTTTTACAAAAAAGCCTCTAGTAACTCCTGATCAACTGTGGACAGGCGGATACGATACATGAGGACAGAGCATAATCAAATAAAAATGCAATAATTGGAGTGGTTATATTACATTGAAATTATAAATGATATAACTATTTGTCATCTAAATCATGTTTTAGCTATGTTCATCCATGTTTTAGCTTTTATCGTCCATGTTTTGGCTTTAATCGGTCATGTTTTAGCTTACTTAATGCATGAGTTTAAGCTTTGTCCGTTCATGTTTTTTCATCATGTCTTACATTCTTCATTCATGTTTTAATGACATCTCTAAGATAGCGCTTGTGGAGCAGCGATAACTATCACATATCTACTGAGATCATGGAGAAAGTAATTTATCTGGCAGAACCAGTTGCCATCTTCAGATGGCACTTGTCACTCTGGGATAACATTTGGCACCTAGCTGTTTGGCACAGTGCAAAGGCACGGTGTAAAGTTTTGTCTGTTGACCATTGACGGATTCATTTTAATGGGGTTTCCTTAATAGTCTAAAAAATTGAGGTACATGGACGGGTCTTCTATGTTGAGTTCATCATAAAGTCCCAAGTGCTGATCCTGTTGTCCCAGGAAGGGGTTTCCGTCCAGCATGGTCGGTAGTAGCTGTTGGCTGTTGGTCATGGAGGGCTGTGGGACATTCTGTGGAGTGATCAAAGCACAAATAGAGAACAAATAAATAACAAGAAAACTAATAGAAGAAACAGACAAATTAATTATAAATCACTGAAAACTTCATGTGTGCAAGGAGAAATAAACCCAACAGGTAACCATCTCTCATATGAAAGAGAACAAAAAGATACAGATGACACTGTAATCAGCATTCAGATATCTTGCTTCTTGATATCTTGTTTTTTCCATGTGTCAGTGTTTTATTCATGTGCCATCATATCCATTTGCCAGCATCCATGTGTTTCTTCCATTAATGTGAGTTTTTTTTTAATTTTCATCAACAGTTTCCACAAAGAAAACTGCCACTGACTTGAATACAAAGTTAGAACCTTACCTGGGATCCAGATGCATTCCCTATATCTCTAAGATCATCGATAACACTAGGGAAAGCAAGCCTTTCACTGACTGCTGCAGGCTGTAATGGGGATTGTGGGATGTCCCCTTCTGCTGAGGAGGGGGACGGCACCATGTGGTAGTGCAGCTGTGGCAAGTGTGATGCAGGCAAGTCCTGCTGGTTGATCTTAGGTGGCTGCTGAACATTGAAACTATGAACAGAAAAGTAACATTATTTACCAGAGAAATAGAAGGAAAAGTTATTAGTGGTTTTCAGTGCCAAATCTAACAAACTGCATGTTACTTATATTTGACTACCATGAATTTACAAAGGGGATAAAACCCAATGTTACAAGGATTCAGACATTTTAAAAAAGTTCAAAAATTACTCATTAATATTTATGTCATGGACAACAAAAACAATGAGGCATATCTACTATGGAGCATCTACCACTTCAATGTGACAGTAATTAAATATTTATATACAATTTCTGAGATTTCCTGTTTTCAAGCTATTTAGAAATAAACCCCATCCACTCATGAATATTAATGAGATTAAATTTCATTGTAATGTGGCAATGTACCTCTCATCATCTATCCTCAAAATTCAAAATATGAAGGTGATTGGACAGACAGTTGACTATAAAAATAGAATATTGACATTTAAAGAATTTCTGTGAAACTACTTATGGTACATCTAGTAGATGTGTGACACTGATCCATCATGTCGCTATTGATTATCGTGTTTACAAACCAGACACATGCCATCAGTCCTGATCATAGAGGTGACAATTTTGGCAGAGCGGTAAGCGCTTACGACACACCTTCAATGAATTATCCAGCTAAACACTAAAGTTTCTGATAATTAAGATCAATCTGCTAATGAATTAAATCACAGTAAATCGTGAAAGTCCTATCACAATAGCATTTTTTTAAATATAGACTTGAAATCAGTTCAGATTTTCATTTTAATTAATAATCTGTCAATGTTTGTGACATCACAGACATCATTTTATCTGGAAGCTTAATAATAATAATTTAATAATAATTTGATTAGTGACCATTTCTTTAAATATCTGGAAGCTTAATAATAATAATTTAATAATAATTTGATTAGTGACCATTTCTTTAAATATTTTATCTATAGAAATATTATCAATGAGCAACAAATGCTGTACTAAACATAAAAAAAACCTTTGGCATACTATTTGATTATCAAAAAATAAATCATAACCTTGGTGCCCCCAAAATGAGCATTGACATACACGGATTGATAGACAAAAGAGTATATACAAGACTCTGACTCAAGCTACATTGCCAAGGACCATATTTAGATACATGCATACCTTTGCCTAGGTGAGTTTCTAGCTCCTGAATCTACAATTTGATCCAGCTTGACCATGAGATTGTTTCCCCCTACAACTGCCATTGAATTCTGGCCCTGTTCCGACCTCTGACCGAGGGTCATACCGAGGTATGGGGACTGCTGGAACATTAACTGTTGCGCGTTGAGTAACTGTTGCTGTACGTTTTGCAGTTCTTCCTGCTGCCTCAAGATATCCTCCTGGAGTCTTTGGTGTCTTGACATTAACTGCCTCTGTAGTTTGAGCTGTATTAATGTCATCTGGTTTGAGATAACTAAGTTCTTGGTCTTCCTCTGTTGGTTGTCATCCGAAGATGCTGAAGAACCTGTCCCCTGTAGAGAGCGGATGATCTTAATAATAAATCATTCTCTACTCAATCACCTCCATTTATAGTGAGATCGCAGCACTGCACAGCAGCAAATGTGATGTATGAACAGAAATGAGGTGAAGGGCTGGAAAATCTGGAAATAGACTCAGTCAGGACTCAAACACATACAGCAAGTCCAGTGGTGGAAATTTCTTCTCACAAGTGGGGTGGGATGATTTTGAATAATAATTTGTTCTGAAATATGGCAGAGTGGTATAAGGTTGTGGTGGAAGGTGGTGGTGGAAGGTGGGGGGTTGGGTAAGTGTCCCATTTGTATTAATTCAAATATAAAGTTCTATGGGCTAGTCTAGGAAGTTTTGAAAAAGTGGGGGCAGGGTTCAGACTTGAAAAATGAACAAGAAAACCACTGGTTTTGTGGTTCCTGGCTTTTTAAATTGCATGAATTGTGTATGAATTGTGTATATTGTTAGTGAAGTAGTTGTAATTACCACATTAGTATCCATTATATTCACATAGCAATGTAAATATGTGTAAAGATAAAATTTAAAAGAGAAAGTGAGGGATCATTTAAGTTTTCCCTAAAGAGTTAGCCTGATTGCAAGGTTTCAGCAATTGACCTATATTTACCTCATATGACCTTTGACCTCTTTCAAAATCAATAGGGATAATCTACTCAACATGCATAACCTACATATGTACCAAGCATATCATTAATCTAAGTTGGGACTGCTAACATTACCTGGTTACAAGGTTTTCAGTGTTTGACCCTTATTGAACTCATATGACCACTGACCTCTTGCAAAATCAATAGGTATATCATCTACTCCATATGGGTAACCTATGTACCAAGTATAGTATTAATCCAACTTGGGACTGCTGAGATAAACCTGGTTACAATGTTTTCAGTCTTTGACCACTATTGACCTCAAATGACCTTTGACCTACAGAAAATTAACAGGGTTCATCTACTCACTATGGACAATATACATATTGTATCGTATAAGATGTTTCCATGTTTCCCCTACTGAGTTAGCTTGATTACAAGGTTTTTGGTATTTGACTTCTGATGACCTCAAATGATCTTTGACCTCTTGTAAAATCAATAACATTCATCTACTCACTATGGCCAGCCTTTGTACCAAGTATGAGATACACTCAATCTTCTCCCATCAAATTACCATGATTTCCAGATTTTTTCACTATTTGACCACTAATGACCTCACATGACCTTTGACCTAAAGAAAAATTAATAGGGTTCATCTACTCACTATGGACCATATACATACCAAGTATGAGATATTTCCATGTTTCCCCCCACAGAGTTAGCTTGATTACAATGTTTTTGGTATACCTCAAATGACCTTTGACTTCTTGTAAAATAAATAGCATTATCTACTCACTATGGCCAACCTTTGTACCAAGTATGAGATGCACCTTTGTTTCCCCCCCTTAGGGAGCTTGATTACAAGGTCCGTCACACACACAGGTGGGTTTTACATTATGCCGAGGACTCCATTGAAATTTCCTTAGTCCTAACCCTAACCTTGACAATACCCTAACCATATATTGTACAAAAGTCCGAGGACCTTTTGTTCCTATTGAACTCTTCTTCCGAGGACCTGAAATTCCTTTGTTCAAGTCCTCGGACCTGCTGCAAAACACGTCCATACACACATACACATGCAGTCATGATCGCATAGATTCCTCGACTGACACCAGGAATAAAAAAAATGGAAAATACTTGTTCCCCTTGAATATTTCTATACACCCAGGCGTGAGGTCGCATATAGTTTGACCTTGCAGAGAGAGACAGGCCGGCTCACTACTTGCCTAATAAATAATTTACCAGCTGTCCTGGGGACATAGGTCCCATTGTACACTATGGTTCACCGAGTGCTCTTTATATTTTCAAATAGGCAGGAGGTGGAGTGATGATACAGACGTCGATACGCACTAACTTCATTTGTTTGTTGAAAGAATCAATGTCATCCTAATTGCGTGCATAATTATGGGTTCAACCCAACCCCCTGTTTGAAAAGGATATACCCCCTCCCGTCCCGGATTTCCACCCATGAGAAAGTTAAACACAATGTCACACACATATGAAGAAACACACATATGAACACACACATAAATCCAATACAAAGTCACACCTATATGAAAAAGTACTGGTTCTTATAATTGTCTGTGACATTTAGAACTCAAAATTGTGTTAGTCATATTAAGCCACAATTTAATTTGACTTTTGAACAAACTGAATGCAGGGTAATTCAAAAGAATGATTTAAACTCACCACGTTTCCATCCTTCTCTATAGTGGATATGGGTGATATTGCTTGCGATGCCTTTAAACCACCATCACTCATGCACACCGAACTGCTACAGTTACTTTCCGTATCTGATTGGTGAGATACAAGAAACATTTAAAATCATTTAAAATGTTTTTTTTTTGGGGGGGGGGACAAAATTTTACAGAAGGAGCTATGAAAATCTGAAAATCAGACAGAGAGAAAGCCTGAAAAATTTCTGTGTGTAAGTTATATTATAGGATAAGCAAACCCAACCAAACACAGAGCCACTTGGAGTGTAAATTCTTTGCTATTTATTTTTAATCCTAGTTTATCTCTTCTGTGGGACATTTCTGTTGTTAACATTTATATACAATTGTTTCATTTGGTGATCTTTCAAAAATGCCAAAATGTTCAAAATTAAAATAAAATTAAATAAACTACAATAAATTCATTTGAGATATAATTCTAAAATATTCCCTTCACCAGAATTATTTGGTGATTATACAAATTCTAAAAAAACATTCTAATTCTAATTATAAAAACAGACAGCAATTTACAAATCACAACAAAGTCGCATCTTTGTGGCAGCACTTGCTGGCCAATAGGCAACAAAGTTTGCGTTTGTTCCATTATGTGGATTCTGTTACCCAATGTTATTGTACAAATCGTCTATGCAAGCTTTATAAACAACAAGAGCCCAAGGGCATTATGGTTCCTTGCTTAGGGGTATATATGACAATGATAATTATATACATAACGTTTATAAGTTTGGGCCTAAATGGTACAAAAAATTGTGGCCCAAATAATCAAGAGCAACCCATGTAGTTGCATATCTCATCACCTTTATACCTAAAATGACCCCTGGTGACCTCCAAAATTTTCAGCACAAAATGTTCACTAAGTATATTTACCAAGTTTCATGTAGATAAAACAATGTTTAGCAATTTGACCTCAAATGACCTCCATATGACCATCAAAATGTTCGGCACTAAATGTTACCTATATGTACCAAGGTTCATGTAGATCCAACAATGTTTAGTAATTTGACCTCAAATGACCTCCATATGACCATCACAATTTTTGCCACTAAATGTTACCTATATGTACCAAGTTTTGTGTACATCCAACAATGTTTTAATAGTATTTTGGTACATATAGTTAACATTGGTACATGTATAAATGTATGTATATTGGGTACATGTATATATACATAATTATGGGTGTACATTGAGTAGTATGCTATATTACACACACTGACTTTCATTATAGTAATGCAAAATACATGTATGTACAGGGGGTAGTATGATATAACACACTGTAGTAATGCAATTTTCAGTGACCAAAGTTCCTATACCCACAATGTAGGGTTAAAAAGGAAACTTACCTTACATTATTCCACACACTGTTTGGGGCTAATATGAGCCCCCCCCCCCTCCATCAAAATGCAAAACATTGCACATGATCATGTACCTGCCAATAACAGACGGCATACCCACCCAAGCAAGTGTCACAGACACACACCAAGTTGAATGCATAGGTTCTTTTTGCTAAAGCAAGGAACCAAAAATGCAAGCACAAAAGTGTATTCTGAGAGACAGCTTGTCCTCAAGGTATTTATGCTAATACACTTGAAGTACATTCACACTTGCTATCTAGCAGGAAGCATATTACTCTGTAACCTCTCCAAAGGCCCATGTCTGTATACCTCTCTGCAGAAACAAATCTGCCTCTTGGCTAAGTTCTTGCAGACCATAAGGCGAAGACACTCGACAGCGATATGATCCTTCGTCTGAAGAACGTAATCCTTGAATTTCCAGGGTCCCGCACGGTAATAGACTATAACGAGCAGCGGTCCTCTCCTCAGAAAGATCAATGTTTTGTCTGTCTTTCTGCCATCTTGAAAAATAAAAAGGAAAAAGTGTCAAGAATTGAGTGGGACAGCTAGACTTTTTATTCAAGGTAGAAGTAACCTCAAATTAACTGAAGTGTAGGAATACGCATTTATGCATTACAGGTCAATCGTATCACATACATGTGTAACATTAGAATTCCAAAGTATGTACTAAAGAGTAGAAACCACACATATAACAGGAACTGTCCATCTTTAATGAGTGGAAAATTTTGAAAGGTGACATGCCACAGTTTACAAGTATGGGCATTATACAGAATAAGATTATTTCTATGCAACTTCACTTTATATTTAAAGCATAAAGCTTGTGGGGCATTTGACCCAGGAATGTGGCAATAAAATTTGTGAAAAATATAATGCTTTTATAAGAACATGGTCTTATTTTGCACCTTCTCTTGTCTTGGTTGTCGTGATATATGATTAAAGATTTAAAAAAAAAACTTTAGAATCCCAACTATACTAAAGTTCAGATTATGAATGCCAGTTATGAAGCAAGGTTGTATTTAGAAGGCCAAATGTCACATTACTGCAGGTCATACTTAAAATGACCATACCCTATTTAAAAGGACAAATTTGGTGCCCCAACTAATCTATCTGGGCAGTATATATAATTATAATATGAAAGCCTTTGCAACTTGTTCCTGACCACCTCCCTTTCTTTTAATTCATGTAATGCATTCTGTAAAATGGATTTTCCAGATTCTTTTACCCCCCCCTCCCCCATTGTTTTGTCTTTTGTACAATGCAACACTTGCATGTACCTAATTTGACTGGACGCTAGCTAGTTTTATGCAGAAATTAAAATATTTAAGAGCCTATCTGTCTTGCTAAGTGGTGCAGAGAAGGCTTCACTCTGTCTTGCATATTTGATTTTGATCCCTTCAAAAGCCCTACTGAAAAGGGATTATATTCATGAGATTTTTTCCTTTGGGTGATAAAATGACTTGAAAAGTGTTTAAAAGGGAACGTTGCAAGATATATCAAATTTGGCAAATATCACTGAAATTTTGTTTTATTTTTAAACCTTAAGGGTACTACATCACCAGATAGTACTTAGTAAAGCTGCTAATTTTTCAGCTGACTATTAATCACTAGTGTGTGTCCTGGGCCGGTATTTCCCCAGTCAAGTGTTTTTATATATTCTTAGTAAATGAGCTGGAGGATGTGTTATTTGTACAACCGGTTTCAGTTTGTTTACACAGTAGAATTCCAATTCAATAGCATATAAAGCCTATGTCAGTGGGCTATTACCATGCTTTAAGTTCTATCACCGATTACAGCCCCATCTCCAGTTATAGGCACTGAGTTAGGGAACAAGGATTAGTATAATGACATTGCCTGTCAGTTTGTCCCTAGAGGGACTAAAATATTCTTAGAGGAAATTCATTTCCCCTCAGGGGTAATTTTCATTTCCCATAGAGATTTCTCCATTCCTAGGGGAAATTTACATTTCCCATAAAATATGCATGAGAGTCAGCTCTTCCCATAGGGGAAGTCTTATTTCCCATATGAGAAAATCCATTTCCTATAGGAAATTTACACTTCCAATAGGAAACGCATGAGAGATAGCTATTCCCATAGAGGAAGTCTTATTTTCCCATATGGGAAAGTCCGGTTTCCTATAGGACTTCCATGTTTCCTATAAGAAATCCTCATTTCCCACAGAAATCCTATAGGAATTGTAGGTTAGATACAAAAGAAAGGGTAGATACAAAAGAAAGATTCTACACCAGGTCTATAATTTTTTTTAATTTTTTATTTTGGGATATAAATTGCATTTTATTAGCATGTTTCAGGGGCTCAGCTGGGAACTCACCCAAAGTCAATGAAGAATTGACAGTAACAACGAGTGTAAAAAGTTCAACGCAATCTTTCAAAAGTGATACAGGGATAGCTACTGTATAAGTCTATATCACACAATGGTTGGTAGATGAATTATTAACAGGGAAATATCTTGTTGCCCTCTGCACATGCACCCACAGTATCAACAAACACTTGTTGCAAAGGAAATAATCACTATCTAGTCAAACAAGTCTAACAAAAATGTGTGGGTTAAATGTATTTTCTGGGCATCTCTACACACAGTATACACAGAAGTCTGTAGCTTCAGCTTGATGGGGATAGGTGATGATGTATCAGGAACTCTTCTCTCAATTTTGTTGCTCCTTTTCAAAGTTAGTCATGCAGACAGATCCCCTTAGCTATGGTTAATTCATCCCCATGGGCAACTGCAATTTTTCAAGTCAGTATTAAGAGAAGCTACCTGACAGACTATTTCGAAAGTAAGTGTGGCATTATTTAAAACAGCTGACAGGTGAAGCCTAGAGGTGAAAGCAGAGAGCCCCAGAGCATTCACATTCACTCTATCTTTTACAGTAAAATGGATTGGAAGAGTTTTACTATGCTTTAAGCTTATCCCCATTCTCTTACAGCAAATGTCTTTTTCCTATTATTCACATTTACATATATATTTTTTAACAATTGTGAGGAAGGCCAAAGTGTAATTTTGTTTGTGTTCTGTGTCACATACCTAATATGTACCCTAAAATTTTTGGCACAAAAGTTAACTATATGTATCAAGTTTCATGTAGATAAAACAATGTTTAGTAATTTGACCCCAAATGACCTCTCATTTGACGATCAAAATTTTCGGAACCAAATGTTACCTATATGTACCAAGTTTCATGTAGATCCAACAATGTTTAGCATTTTGGTACATATAGTTAACATCGGTACATGTATATACATGTATTTACATTAAGTACCATATGCTATATAACACACACTGAATTCTCACTGTAGTAATGC
>JAODFY010078778.1:1090-11957 GCA_027580055.1 Paracaudina chilensis | reverse complement strand
CCAGCAGCCTCATGTGTAGGCATTTGCATTTTCACTTTTTGACCTCAAATAACATTGGAACAGCACCAAAAACAATAGAGTACTTGTACTCCACATGGGCAACATACAGGTCAAATATGACCAATGTTAACATTAACATGTTTGCATTCTCCAGTTATTGCAATTACAAAGTCTTCATTATTTGACCTCTGCTGTCCTCAAATAACCTTGAAACATGACCAAAAACAACAGGGTTCTTGTATTCCATATGGGCAACTTACAAAATTTGAAATTTGCATTCAAATATGAAATTTGCATTCTCAAGTTATTGCAATTACAAGCTAACAGCTAAATTAAGGGATCTGAACATCCTTTGTACAAGCTGGAAGTGGCCCCGAAAAGGCGAATTTTGCCGGTATTCGGCTGTTTCCAGATTGGACCAGGTATTTCCAGAGACATTTTTTCCGCTACGTCGAGATTGGTGGGCTTTTGTCTGCGCATTTCCAATATGACGGAATTAGCGAAAATTCAGGCTCACTAGGAAAAATGGATAGCTGCGGTATTAGTTATTATATCGTGATAATGATTATGACCGTTTATGTTGTACACTATTTTGATAATAATGTTTAGACAATATAGCCACTATATTATGCGGTGTGAGACATTGATTCAAGTATTTGACCATGCAGACTAATGTAACGAGAGCGTATATAATGTATTGTGTCAGAAAATGTGTGGAATATCTCAATCTTTGATAGGCCTATAGGCCCTACCAGTTTTAACCAGAAAGCCACAAAGCTTAGTGATTCCTTGATTCAAATAAATGAGGGAGGGTATGTGGATGGGGAAGGGTATGTGGATGGGGAAGGTTATGTGGACGGGGAAGGGTATGTTAAGCGGACAATGGTATGTGGAGGGGACAAGGGTATGAAGGACACAGGAATGTGCAGGAGACAAGGAAATGTGGAGGGGTGGTGGTCTACCTCCACCAAAATCGATAGTGTTCCTGTACCATATAAACAAAGTTTCAGCTTGATAGAGTGTTTACAAGGTCTTCAATATTGACCTATGTTGACCCCAGATGACCTCTGACCCCTCCCAAAAACAATAGGGATCATGTACTTATTATGAGGAACATATATTCCAAGTATGAACTTCATTAGATCAGGCAATCCGGACAAGCAAAATTTCACAAAACCCCAAATTGTTATTTAAAAAAAACAAAAAAAACAATAGGCTTTCTTGCATATCGTGAGGAATACACACACCAATTTTCAATATGATCGGACCAGGCATTCCGGACTCATCGTGTTAACAAGCAAAATATCACACACATACATACACACACATATACAGTACGCCAGCATGACTGCATAGATTCCTTGCAGTCAAGGAATAAAAAACTGTCGATCTGGACTATAAAATTACTTTGTGTGTTTTAATCCCTATGTATTAATTAATGTCATAATCATTAAGACTATTTGATAGGCTGTATCCTTTGCCTACAGGGAATTTATTCACCTTTATTGACCTTTGCGTGAGTGCATTAGCTGTGACGTCAAGAAACTTTGGGTTGCGAGTTGGTAGGTCATGGCCGTCCCGCATTTTTTGCAAGAAGAGTGAAAACGGTAACACGGTTGGTGGATGCAATGTGTTATATGATGTAGAAAAGTACAATAGATTGGCCATGATGTCCCAGTCATAGCCGCAGTAAGCACGCAGTATGTTATTTGATTACATAGTCTTCACATTCCGATGTGACGTAACCGAAAAAAGGGTAATCCCGGGCCGTGTAACAGCGCAGTGTCAAACATTGATAACTTGAGATTGGAACAAGATAGACTGGATGCTGATTACAGGGTCTTGTGTATCTTTTTTATCCTCTTTTATTTTCATTTATATTAAAGGGTCTATATCGTCTATATTGTCAGCCGATTTTCAGTCAGTGCGTCAGCAGATACTGTTGCACGGTTCATAACACACACCAGTAATTACTGGTGTATGTTGACATTTCTTTTAACACCCTAGCCTTAACCTCAGTAACTACTGGGCCCACCATAACATGTGTTAAGTTAAACGTGTTATTTACACAAATTCCATCAGGAGTTACTGAGAATCCCATTCGTCGTAGGAGTGGTCTAAGGGGGATTTTTACACATAAAATGATTTAGATGCAGATAGGTTTCATTTGAAAATTTTTAATGTAATAAAAATATTGCATTTTAATTTCCAGCACTTATATGTGGGAAATTGATTAAAAAAAAAGTGTTCCTTAACTTAAATTACCACTAATGTGAGTTCCTTTTAACAAAATGAGCAGAGCATTGTTATTGTTCGTGATTAAATATAATTAAGCCAATAATTATGACACCAAGAGAAAATGCCATAGTTTGTCATCTCAACTCTGATAGAAATCAAAGCTTTCCCGGGTGTTGGCGTTTACTCTCAAACTTTTTTTGTTTTTTGCCCACCGTGTGCTCCCCAAATAAGATTTGTGATTTGCTGCCCCCCCCCCCCTCCGCTGAAATGTGTGTCCCACTTTGAAATGCCCGGCGACGCCACGGTGCACTTAACAGATGATTTGTAGCTGTTTTAGCTCGTTGTTTATAACCATGTCTTATTTTAAAAACATTTGATCTGGCATCAAGGGTTTTTTCTTTTGTCATAGTTTCGTAATAGTAATAACAACTCATAGACCAATCACAAATAACCTAGAAGAACGGTTCGCGTCGGTCCTATCAACCAAATATTTCAATTCATTTATGGCACATGTACTGTAAGCCTACCACAAATTCATACATATACTATAAGTACGTAGATATAGAAGACACTCGAGAAACACCACAATGTTAACTGAACATTCAAGCAACAATCCGAATTATAAATCAATATTGAAATGACTCAATAGGAAGAAAAGTCCGGAAGTACTTCACCAAAGGTCAAAGTTGTTCTTTCTGATTACTAATTTCCAACTGACTAGGATCGATGTTTGGAGTGAATCCTTGCAGAGTCATGCCAAGAGGGAACTCATCGTCTTCTCAGTTTGAAGGAAAGGAGTCGGGTGATTGGCTGTGTAATGCCTTTGGGTGTAGGTAGGGTGTTTGGCTAAGTAATGCCCTTGGGTGTAGGTAGGGTGTTTGGTTAATTAATGCTCTTGGGTGTAGGTAGGGTGTTTGGCTAAGTAATGCCCTTGGGGTGTAGGTAGGGTGTAGCGTGATAATATAAATTACCTAGTGCAAAGAATACTATGGTTTGCTTTTGCACACACATGACATTTACTTCTATAAAATGCACCCAACACTTCCATGTCTTTAAACAAACAAACTACCTATACTGTATTGTATGCATTCTCTATGGATTGTCTGAACACCAGCTACAGGTAGTTTATTTACTCAAGGGACACTGGTGGATAACAGTATAATTAGGTGATAAGAGGTTTATCTCCTTAGGGATGAGTAGAACAGTGGCCAGCAAAATGGTGTATGACTACCAGCAGCCTCATGTGTAGGCATTTGCATTTTCACTTTTTGACCTCAAATAACATTGGAACAGCACCAAAAACAATAAGAGTTCTTGTACTCCATATGGGCAACATACAGGTCAAATATGATCAATGTTAACATTAACATGTTTGCATTCTCCAGTTATTGCAATTACAAAGTCTTCATTATTTGACCTCTGCTGACCTCAAATAACCTTGAAACATGACTAAAAACAACAGGGTTCTTGTATTCCATATGGGCAACTTACGAAATTTGCATTCAAATATGAAATTTGCATTCTCAAGTTATTGCGATTACAAGGTTTTCACAGTTATTGCGATTACAAGGTTTTCACTGTTTGACCTCTGTTGACATCAAATGACCTTTGAACAGCACCAAATTCTTGAGATTACAAAATCACTTAATTTAAAGGGGCCGACATGTATGATATGATTGATACTGATGGTAGTGATACAAAATGTCATATGTTGATTGACACAACTCTGCCTAGTATGATGCTGATATATGTTTGTGAAGATATGGACTTCTGAAGAATTTGGCCTGGAAGTCAATCATGGTCACCAAAACACATTTACTAACCATGGAGTATCTACCAGTCTAATATGACAATAATTTATTATCATTTCTAACATTTTGTGTTTACAATCTATTTTGAGTGATTTAACATTAAGCCCTGCCAACTCATGAATATTAATGAGATGAAATATCATTGTAACATGGTCATGTAATGTACTTCTCATCATCTAACAAAGCCATACCAAGTATGACGCTGATTGAACATATGAAGTACAGTTGCGAAGGTATTGATATTTTAAGAATGTCACTTTAAGCCCCCTCCCCCCCCCCACTAACAAAAAGCAATAGAGCACATCTACTCAACTTGGGGCATCTAAGTGTAACGTAAGACATTAATCAAACATTTCTTTGAGATATCGTGTTTACAAACTTGCCATCACACACATACACACACACACACGTCAGCTAGCATGATCCAATAGGTTACTTCGGCATTGTAACCCAAAAAGTACTCCATATATGCATTGTAACCAAAAAAGGAAAAGCCACAAAGTTTGCAAAGATTTGTTTGCTTCCCAGATTTTAATTAAGGGGGGGGGGTCAAACTGATTAGGATGGAGTGGTACATTTGATGTCATGACATAAATTACAAGTGAATATTTATTTCCTGTCAGAGTAGAGGAAGATTAGAGTGAAGCAAGCATAGCTTTGCTCAAAATTTTATTTTACACATAAACTACATCAAAACCTGACAAATCTGTTATTATTAAATTCATGTCTGCTGGACCACACTCCCACCATCAACAATTTTATTTTACACATGTATATAAACTACATCAAAACCCGACAAATCTATTATTATTAAATTCATGTCTGCTGGAACACACTCCCACCATCAACAATTTTGTTATAATTATCATAATTTGTTAATATATATATAAAATACGACCCCAAATCAAGAAAGTATTTGTCTGTGGATTACGTGAAAAAAGTATCAACTTCCAAGATTTTTTCATCTCTGCTGGTTGGTGGACCACACTGCAGCCACCAAAATTTCAATATTATCATTTTTTTTGTTATATATAAAACAACTCCCAATACAAAATAATGTAAACACTTATGTCTATTCAAATTTGGCACTTGGTATGTATACAATCAGTATAACTATGAAATAAACTACATGTATGCAAATTTAATACTTCTACAACTTGCTATCACATTGAAGGGGCAATCAGTGTTATTTCACAGTAACCAAAATATTTCATTCAGTCTGTTGGCATTTAGATAATTATTGATCTTAGACATGGAATGTCCTATTATTGTGCAAATAATTATTGACTTCAAGAACTATGTCAGGACAAATTTTAAATGTGGGGTTGCAAGTAGCGAATTCACATGAGTTTCCGGTGACACTGAAAACTCACAGATTCTTCATTTAATGAGGATAGAACTTTCTTGTTGAGAGGTGTTTATAGCTGCATTTGAAGTTACTACAACAAGGATGCGTTCATTCATACTGTAGTTTAAAAAGTGTTCAACTGAGCCAATTGAAAATCTGACACCATTTTGGGCACTTGTTATGCACTATAACCAGTATTAATCACTATAACCAGCATGACAAAGTTAGTCCCAATTTGTTGAATATGTTGACATATTTTTTCTGTGATTTCTGTAAAGATCTTGCCAACCTACTGAAAATCTTTATTGACCTAAACTTTGGGTCGTCCCACAAGGTTGCCGATCGTTGCAATAGGTAAACATATTATAATGTGTGACACTATTAGAATAACAATTGCCATTTTTAGGGCTTTTTGCTATTGTTGTGCTAACCAAATTGCAAAGATATTGACATTTTCCAAGAACTAATAATTCAGCTATAAACCAACTATTTAATATTCATAACAAAAACACATAGACTTGACTGCAACAGTTCTGATGATTACTTCTGGCACCATGCAGGATCAAAGATTCATATTGAACAAGTCTGGAAATGGGCCAGAAAAGTAAAGGCAAATTAAGCCATTTTCCATCCAGATTAGGATCAGATAAAGGATTTCCAGACCCACTCAATATATCATTATTCTTGCTGTCAGTTACAGGTGAAACTTAGGGTGGCACTGTTGATGCATTCTGCTATAAAACAACTCCCCCCAAAAGAGAGAAAAATCAGGATGCATTACAGGCTGGGAAAAAGGGGTTCGCATGATCAGTGGTATGGGTACTACATGGTAATTCTGGAAATACTTTGTACAATTTGGAAATGGGTGAAACTGAGCAAATTTTTTAGTGTTTTCATCTGCTTCCATTTTGATTGCTATATATATTATTTAAACCACTAGTTGACAAACCAACTATAAAAATACAAAATATATAATTGTTTTGAAAGACAGTGAAGTTACAATGCACCAGTTGGTCTTCCTAGACTGGTCAGGCTATTAGCTGTTATATATGGGGGGAATATGGGGATGGATCTCTGTGAATTTACTCTGGGGCCAGACTTATTTATGTAGGTAACGGTTATCATAGTAGCTTCTTCGCCAGTTTGAAACCCATTTTAAACCATATCAGATCTGTCCATCAACAAATCATATATGGCTATGATAACCTATACGATTCGACTGCCAACACAGTGTTCAAATATTTAATGATAGCTTACATGTTCACTGTCAAACCAGTATTGAGACAGGGGCTGGGGGTTGTGATGGCTGATGGTATCTGAATGTTCTTACCCCCCTCCCAATTAGGGGGGAAATATTAACATTTAGTACATTAACCTTGTGAAAACTAAATTACTAGCAAAAACGAAATGCTGATAAAACGAAATGCTGATAAAAAGAAATACTTTGAAAGACTCATATTATATAAAGCTACAAGAGGTCAAACTAAAAAGAAACACAAGAATATAAAAATAATTATCAGTTTTGAAATGAAAGATTAGTGTTGTCTTGAAGTGTCCTCACAGTCTGTAACACCAAATGGCAATGTAACAGCAGGAATCAGAGTTTGTGACATCCAACATATTGTTTTGATACACCAAAAAGAGATATTATAGCCTCGTTCCTTTATCCTGAAAGTACCTCAACTAATCTATCGCACTTTAAAGGTCTGTTAGTCTACCAAAAGGTCTGGTAGTCTACCAAAAGGTCTGGTAGACTACTTGATCTGAGACCAACAATTCACACAAGTCTACCAAAAGGTCTGGTAGTTTACTGGATTTGAGACTAACAATATCTACAAATTTTTGCTTATAGTTTTTTTGTTAGATCATTTAAACTATAAAGCCACCAGTGTTTGTGCCACAACCCCACCCTCCAAGTGGGCTCCCCAAAAAATAAATTTGTTGTGATTTTGAAGAAAATAAAAACATCAATTTTTTATGGTTCGTGGAGACTGGTGCCTCCCTTCAAAAAATCTGGCAATGTCACTGGTAATCTCAAAAAAATTGAATCAAACAGAGTCTGATTCCCACTTTACAGAAAATAAAACTTCCTGATAAGACAGATTAGAACATAAACAAAATTACAAAGAAAAGAAAATTCCCTGAAAAACAAAGTTACAAGACTTTGACATGAAGCAATGTCCATGCTTTACACTAAAATAATGCTGCATTTCATTTGTCTTGTGTTTACCTAAACACGCTATCATGGGCTATTGCATTTAGCTCAGAACTTGTAAACTTGGGTCTTGAAGTGGGAATTCGATAAATATTTAGACTTCACACAACTTGGCTGGTCAAATGATGCTGAAATTGAGACCAGTACAGTAAGTTAAGTTCATTATTGGTATGGAACACTAAATTTGGAAAGTTGTGAAGACATAAAACATAGTGATTTGATTGCGATATGAATCAGTGGAACTCATTTTGGTAGTGTTTTTGCTGTTGCCTATTTGCTATAGGATCATGAGTCCAAATGCCCAGTACAGTTGCTATAGGAATACAATAGAACGTGATAACAACTTTATGAAGTCATGGGTTGACGTAAACACAAGGTTTATATGGCATAAACTGCCCCAATTTGCAATTATATAATCTCTTTCACTTTACAGTTCATTCAAATTGTAACAAATTGATTATAAATAAAGGCACCTCATTCATCAATGATATTATTAATCATTCATTATTTATCAAGCATAAATCAATACCAAGGCATGAAGGCACTGATTGGAACATACATGATTAGAACAACAATATTTCATGGAATCAGGTTGAAAAATAAAAATACTATCGTCTTTTAATTAAGGAAAATTATTATCAATTTATTTGTGATACAAAATTATTAAATATTGCCATTTTCCTCCTAATATAACAAAATCTGAACCGATCGATTGATTACACAGGGGCAACCTGGGGGTAGGGGTATGGGCAGCAGGGACACTATACCCCAAACTTGGTAATAAAATGTCCAAAATTTCCATCTTTGAAAAAGTGCTCCTCCAAAATGTGATCAGTGTCGACTTAACACAATTGTGTCCTTTAGTTTGAAACTGCTAACATTGCCCCCTGAATAACACAAACTAAATATAATAATTGTATCAGTCTCCATGACAAGTCAGAAATGATCACACCTTCTCCAAGATGAGTTCACCATAAGATATGAATATTCATATCTTCCTAATGAGATGCTCAACCCCATGCTTTTTTGTCCATACTTTCAAAACCACGGTCAAGCTATGCAATTATTCTAACAATGTTCAATCCACTTCTTTCAGAGCTAGAGAACCTACAGAGTGCATATAACCTTCCTTATGGATCTGCTTTGGGTATTTACAAGTCCATGGACTGTAGGTAACATATTTAATGAAGGGGGGAGGGGGGATATGGCACCTTTTAGGGTGGGGCAAATTTGTCCATGTTTATATTCCTCTCCACATATAACCATCAGTGACTATTCACTGAATAACGAATATGCTAGATAAGTTGCTAGACTCATCAGCACATTCACTGCATTGGGCTATGACCAATCACAAATGGGGTTGTTGAGATGAGGCTATTTTTTTTTTAAATGAGGGGGGGGGGCTGGGTTCTCCAGTAAACAACTCCTCATAGCACCATCTTTAGTTATACTTAATAAACTCCTAGGCCATCTTTTGCATACATCCCAATATAATTTACATTCACTTTTTTTGGCAAGTATCAATTATGATCTTGCCTTTGTATAAATGATATTCTATGATTTGATAAAATATAATACTAATTGTAACAATTAATTGCTTCCAAACAAATGGTACCTAAATTTATTCTGTACATGATTTTGATGAAATTTTCACTGCACAAACTTCTACTCATATTTCAATTGCTCTACTTGATAAATGAGCAGACTGTTTGCCACCTCACATCTTTTCTATATAATTGTTCGGAAACACTCCTTCCCTTCCTCGTAGCCTGCCACGCCACCATCCTGTTGGCTCTGGAAAAAAGAGAAAAAAGAGAGAACAGTTTATAGTTGCTCCTGGTAACAACGTACAACCGCTTCTACCCATCTTATCAAGCATAGAAATTTCAGCGATGCCAAGTCATCCTCATTGAGCGGGTGTCACCCGAATGTGGGGGTTTATCTCCCTCTCCTCCCTCTTACCTGACAAAATCTCCTGCATCTTTTTAATTTCCAATAATTCTATATATTTAAAAAACAAATAAACCAAATATTAGCTTTCAGTGCAAGTATGTTAAATTTACCGCACTTGTTTTAATCACCCGGCATGGGGCTGACGGATTGGCGATTCTCCTAGTTTGGAAACCCTACGCCGATACCTGGCGAGGGGGACATCCCCAACCCTGGAAACCCTATGCCGATACCTGGCGAGGGGGACACCCCCAACACTGGATCCCCCTCCCCGATTTAGCCTCTAGTGATGATATACCATAACACTTTTACCCTCGGAAGCCTTGGCATCTCTCTGAATTCATGGGGTTTGTTTGGTGAAAAATACTAGCCCATCATTTCTATACACTGTATACTGTATGTCCATGTAAACTGTTCCTATAGCAGGCCCGTACGGGTTTTTTTTTCTTCGAACCAACCCCCACAAGATCTGGAGTTCCGCTTTTGATAGTACTTTAGTAGTATATGAGACGTTTGGTGTTTTATTATGTCCCACATGGCATTCAAAAGGCCTTGAAAAACTTTCTTCATAAGCATAATCATATAATGAACAGGCTACTTGCTTCCACTGAAATGGGTCTTCCTGAGCAAACTAAGGGAACGTGACAAAAAACTGAGTGCCGCAAGTTGCCAGAAATTAGAAAAGTGTTTCTCAAAATGCAAGAAAGCATCAGGTATTCAGCTAGACTCTGTAAATGAAAACAGGTAAACAATGGGAGGGAGCATGCATCCAGACACCCCAGATAACTTGCGCCTTCAGCATTCGATGCATGTGTCTTCGGCACTTGCCGGTCAAAGTCAGTGGGTGAAATGTTCCACTTGTGGCAAAATTGAACCACCCCCCCCCCCCCACTGAAAAAGCTACATACGGGCCTGTATAGCCTAATGTTATGGTATGTATATTATTAATGGTGACTTTAAACAGTTAATAAAGGATAGCAGGAGAGAAGAGCAGATTTATATTATTATGTTTGAATAAAGCTTGAATGCTATAACAAAATGGAAGCAGCTGAATGTGCACATTTGGGCATGGAACCCAAAGAACCCCAAAGTTGTTATGACAATTCTGTTTTATGGACCATGCATGGACAGCTGATGACATGATTGAACATGGAACCCAAAGAACCCCAAAGTTGTTATGACAATTCTGTATTTATGGACCATGCATGGACAGCTGATGACATGATTTAACATGGAACCCAAAGAACCCCAAAGTTGTTATGACAATTCTGTATTTATGGACCATGCATGGACAGCTGATGACAT
>JAODFY010078667.1:0-11957 GCA_027580055.1 Paracaudina chilensis | reverse complement strand
CTTCAAAAAAGTGAAGGGGACGCCCCCCCCCCGTCCCCCACCTCTCATGATCCACACCCATGCAAGTCACATTGTTAAGACAAGTGCAGTTATATAAATACATAATTAATTTTAGCATGTCATATACAGTATAGAGCGACGGACATTGACAATTATAATGTTGGTATCAATGTGTTTCCTGTAGGGTTTAAGTATGTGCATAACATTATAGTAAGTTAACTAGTTTTAAGGAATAATTCAAATTAAGTTAAACAATGGAGATGGAAAGTCACATATACCTATGTACAAATACCAAAGTAAGATATATTTTAAAAAGGAACTTCATGGAAAATTGAAAAATACTGTCGGTTCTAGTTAGAATAGAACTATCTAAAAAAATCAGCAAATAGCTATAAAACATAATGGAGCATATTGATTAGTATTCATCGCACAATATATCTCACATAATCATTTAGATTGATTAGTATTCAACACACAAAATATCTGACAAAATCATGCATATTGATTAGTATGCAACGCACGATATATCTTACATAATTATGCAAATTTTTTGGTAGGCAACATACATTATATCTTACATAATCAAGCATATCAACACACAATATATCTTACATAATCATGCATATTTATTAATATACAACACTAAATATATATTACATAATCATGAATATTGATTAGTATGCAACACACATATATCTTACATTAGTGATAATCTTGAAAAATATCCAGAAATGTGGTATGGTTACAATTATGCGCATGAGTTGCAGGGGTAAGCCATTCATATGCTACAGCGATTTCTCGTATAACTTTGAGTAATACCTCCTAATGGGTTTAACGAGTCGTGCAGGAACAAATCTTTAAAAAATGTTTAAAATGTATGTACTATAAAAGTGCTTATAAAACTTTAAAATGATAACCGGGCCAGTGTCGATGGCAATTGTTCTAGTTGACAATACAATCTTCCTTTTGTCTACAGGAATACATGATTGGAAACCCAATAGCTTGTACTTTGAATGAAACATTGAATTAAGTAAAGTCACATAAACAAGAGAGAAACCACAGAATATCAGTAAAATACAATAATATTAAACAGTTATAAGTTTAACGTTGAGAACTCTGATCCGAAAATTCTAGAAGAATAGTCGAAACGTTTGATATATGGGATCACCAATTGAATGGTATGGTCTTAGTATACCCTTTAAATTAAGTACTTAATGATAAGGATAGAAAATAGGCCAACAGCATGTAATGTTCCCATGTATACTACTCTGGATTTCACCAAAATATTTCTTCGCTATGAGATATAAAACGTAATTATTCCATACAAACTTGCTTTCATATATTTGAACATTTTTCGATAAGATTTTCTTTAATAGGGTCGAGGTGGACCATAAACGCTGGCGCTGATGTCACACATCC
Source organism: Paracaudina chilensis (assembly GCA_027580055.1). Lineage (NCBI taxonomy): Eukaryota > Metazoa > Echinodermata > Holothuroidea > Molpadida > Caudinidae > Paracaudina > Paracaudina chilensis. The sequence goes on along the minus strand of JAODFY010078667.1, from coordinate 10,538 downwards.
CAAAAGTGACTTCTGATTCTTATTCAAGGGCTGCATTTTATTTTTGCCATAAAAAAATTGGACAATCAATACGTTACATCGGTAAAGTATAAACAGTATTTCTTGTTGAATATTATACACAATTTACTTTTGAAATAAAAACAAAATGATTATATACTTTATAAACAATTTATATTTGTGTGTGTGATACAAACACTTTATCATCACATATTTTTCAGTTTAAAATATAAATATAATCTTAGTATACATGAGTCGTAGAGAGATAAAATAATTAGACAAAGGTAAAGAGAATGTCATTGTCTAACAAACCAGCCACAGTGGGTAAGTCATTATACGGATCGAGGGCGGTACAGGATGCGAGAGATGTACACATACAACAGGATAACTTATGGTCGAACAGGGGGGGGGGGGGACACGAGGATAGTCAGTGATATGTTGTCGTGGCCTAAATAATTGTGCCCATTCAATGAAGCATGTTATAGACGGCCGTGACGTAAGCAAATTTACTTCCAAAATACATGTTTCCAAAATACATGACTTGGGAATGTTAAGAAGCAATTCATTTTATTTTATGTGCGACTTATTAAAAAAAATGTTTTGTTATGCATTCAATGACGGATCATAAAGGTAATATTTTTTTCTCTTTGTGACCATTGTATTGTAATGATCAAATATTTTATACAACGAGTACATGGTACTATTTAGTGTATGTCAATGAAATAACAGTTACAACTGACATTTGAAATGATCATTTAAAGGCATAATTAGACTACCGTGATTAAACACAGATACCTTTATATTAAGATTCTCGACCTACCAATGGAATTGGTGATCGTTCGCATCCCCGTATATAATAACAAATGAGCTGACCAGTCTAGCAGGTTTTTAGCCACAGAAATGTTTTTTTACGATAGTTGACCTTCCTATATTTTTTCCTAAAATCGGACACCTGAGGAAAAATATAAAAACCAGGATTACAACAATGGTCTCATCACCATTCTATTAACCAATCTAAAGTAATATAAGAATATAAATATTATACAAATTATACTATTTACATTATTTACAAAGAGTAAGGTAAATTAATCTAATTTTAAGGGAAAATAATAAAAAGCCAATGTGTCCGAAATTTAATATTACTATTACCTTCGAATGATGATATTAAACGTAAACAAAATATAAAAAACAATACCTTTTCAGCATAGTCGATACATTCGTTACCATCTTCCTGCTGCAAATAAAGTATTTAACATAAAAGTAGAATCATTTAGATTAATTGTATCCCGGAGTATGATGTCAGCAAGTAATCCTACGATCCTAAAAACGGACACACGAATATTTGGACACATTGTGTCACTGATTGATGCTTACTTAAAATACACCACGGAGTCCAATATTGAAAAAAAATATACCAAACCGTTTAAAATATAAAAATAAATAAATACACGAAATGCGTAGTACAATACAATGTCTACGAAGAAATTATTTTTCTTGATCAAATTGCCAACAAAATGCTGATTGTCGGTACGACCATGGTTGCGCTTTTCAAGAGGCGCCGTTTGAAGTAAGTAAATTTTGATTGGTAAAGGCGTTCGTATACCGGTATGTCATTTGTGCTACTTACACTGTTAGTTAAATTAAAATATATGCATTTAAAAATAAGTCTATATTGTTTAGATTATATATATATTGATTATACAATTAAGACTCACTTGCCATCTGCCTGTTTCCATATTCAGGATGTAGGTTGTTGATTCCAAAATCCACTTGACTGAAATTACAATTGTTATGTATTTTAGGGTGTATTAATGCAAGCAAGGATGATGACATAAATAGTTTAATGCTTATTCAAACGATTAAATGGTTAATGTTAAAAGATAACTTTCTATATATATATATTTTTCTTTCGTTTTGTAAGTTTTTAAGAAGTGGTTCCGCGTATCTTTAGTATCCCTTTAAATATTTGACATATACTAGTAATAAATTATTTTGTTATGGAATATCGATTGTAGTTTGAAATGTTACTCAAATGTTACTAAAATTATTTTATATCCTAATTAGAAGAAAATATTTTTGTATAGAAAGTTGAAATTGATAAGTAGCATGTTTAATATATAACATTGTGACTAGGTCAGGTATTTTGTATTTATATATTATTTAAACTTAAAGAACAGGACGTTTAAGTACTCATTTTAAATAATGTTGCTGAAACATATGTTTCTAATATTGTTCAATGTTGTACAGATGTGTACTCTGGTCTGCAAACGGCAGTGAGATTTTGAACAGTTGTGTTATTTTTTAAGCTTAACTAAGCCTTACAATTACCAAAGACAATTTGATATGTGTTCCGGGAGAGTCGTCAAATTATATTGCGTAGTGACCTTTTCTTTATTTTTACACTAAGGGAAAGGTAGGTCTATATTAAGCCCAGGCCACACCGCCACGACTACCCACGACCCGACGCCACTAGACGTCGCGTCGTGTGTAGTCGTGGCGATGTGGCCTCTCACACGACTAAAATTTCACGATTTTTCGTCGGGTCGTAAGCCGTCGGCCCGACTAAACATGTTCAACCGTAGTCGGACCCAGTTGGTCCTCGTCGTGTTGGTGTGACCACCCCTGCGACGCGACGAAGAGTCGTGTGGTGTTTTTGCCATTCTATTTTTCAAATTGGCGTTCGAAGGAAGCGTGTAACCAGACTGTTGACTCTCAATGAAATGGCGGATGTTTGGACTTGGTGGAAATGTGGAAAGAGCCGCCTGTTTATACGACCCATAATTAAAAGCTCACTGAAAAAAAGCGCACAGTCATGCACAAACGGGTATCTTGAATTTAAAGTGATGAACACAATTGTCGATGTTTACCTGTAACCATGTGTTCTGTAGTTGGTGTTTTGACGACACCTTTGAAGACACCAATCCCTCTAATATATGGAACTGCTCCGGGTATAGCCTGGAGAAGTTAGCAAATGAAGGTTGGTCTTCATTCACTAGTTCTCGGCATAAGTTATGGAAAGCTCCTAGCCGGTTGCGTCTCAGTAACCAGCTTTTCACCATAATCTACCTTTCATACTACCCCGGCGATTTCGCCTTCGCAACAGCAACAAAACGACCAGCAACGCAGCACATTTTCGTTTCGGAGTTCGCACCATTTCGTGGAATTGAGCCAATGTGAGCTTGAAGGGGTGATATATTTATTCATTGTCACCAATAGAATCAAGGGGTTACGATTTTTAGTCGGGTGGAGTCGGGCGGTGTGGCATGGTGTCGTCGTAAGTTTGTCTGGTGCTGGCCTGTCTACGATTGATCCAAGACTGTCTACGACGGCCCAGTCGTGTCCGGTCGAAGGCAGTCGGGCGGTGTGGCCTAGGCTTTAAGATGGGAGTTGGTCCAATGGATGATTTGTATTTTAGTTTTTCTATCACATATAGTTCTGTTGCCGTGACATGAATTCTGTAACTTTATATGGTCAACGTTGGTATACAATTCAATTTGGCCAACACTTGGGTGTGTATTTTCTATTGAAATCTTGTGAATAGCAATTTTTGTGGTTTTAATAACTTTAATAACGTTAAGCTCCAAATGCGGCAGAGTAATGAAATTAAATGAGCTGAAGATTTCAAGCGCAGACAAGGGAAATTGGACTTGGTTAATACCTGTACCATTTACCTTTTATATTCTTCAATTTCACGTCAGCTGGAACAGACAGAGCCCGAGGAAGCAGACAGTTTAGGAACCTATTTGGAGAATTCATGATGTCGATCATATTGATAAAGGTATATAATTAGCAACTTCGCTACGACATTTATGCTTTAAATCAGGGGGTGCGCTACAGTAGAATTTTTTCACAATGGGCTGGAACTTTTTAACATCATACCTGGTCACTTAAAGGTGGAGTTGCAAGTAGCGAATTTACAGGAGTTACCGGTTTCCGATGAGAACTCACAGATTGCCGATTTAATAAACATGTAAGTAAACTTGCTCACTGAGGTGTTTATAGTTGCATTTGTTACTACAACAGGGGTGTGTTCATTCATAGTTTCAAAAGTGCTCAACTGAGCCAATTTAAAATCTGACTTTTTTGGTAGGTTTTGCTACTTGCAACCCCACCTTGATTATAAGGGCGGTCATATATTTATATCTATGGATACGGCAGTACAAACTACTGTTTTATGTAATAATTATAATGTGTTATGTTACAAAAGTGTATTATGTATAATAGTAGTTAATTTCAATTTCAATTGTAGCCATGTAGGATTGTGGTAAGATGATTGCGGTTGGTTGCTTGTGGTTGTTTGATTATGGTAATAGAATTGATTTAAACAATGAGGGTTGTGATAGTAAGAGTTTATTGCGGTTGATTGAATGTGGTTGGTTGATTTTGGTTGCTGTGGTTGGGATTGGTTGATTGTTGTTGAGACTGTGGTTAGTTGATACTCGTTGTGGTTGGTTGATTGATTGTGGCTGTTTGACTGTGGTAGTTGATTGTGATTAGTTGATTGTGGTTTGTGATTGGAAATTGTGGTTTATTGGTCGCTGATGTGGTTGGTCGATATTGATTAGTTAATTGGGCTGTATTTCGTTGTGTTGGGTTTATTGTAGTCGATTGTGGTTGGGTTGTGGTTGGGTGATTGTGGTGGATGGTTGACTGCTTTTGTTCCATTGTAGTTGGTTGATTGTTATTGCGTTTGGTGATTGGGGTTTGTTGAAACTATTGTGGCTTGTTGATTGATTTCTGGGATGGTTGGTTGTGATTGAAAATTGTGGTTCATTGGTTGATTGTTCGACTATATTGGTTGTTTCATTGATTGAGGTTGATTGATTGTTGTTGGCTGCTTAGGAATTTGATGGTGGCTGGTTGATTGTGGTCATGTGATTGTGGTTGGTTGAGTGTGATTGTGTCAACTAATAATTTATCCTAAATATAAACTTGTAAGATAAAGAACATTTGTGCGTAGCATAAATATCATAATCAGGTTGTATTGGTGGATGATGCATTAATTCTTGTGGCCTTACAAGGTTCCACATCTACACATAGTTCTAGTCAAAATTGTCAAAATAAGACATATGCATACAGACAAAACCAGTCCAACATTTCGTTGGAAGAACGCCTTATCCGTTTAGCAAATGCCTAAATTATCTGCCCAGTTTTGCTTGCACGTCTCTCGCTGTGGTAAATATTCATATTGTTCAAGTTTGATATAATATCCTTCATAGCTTATATGGTGTGCATTTTTATTTGAGCGATTATTCCAAAATTCTAAAAATGTTCGTGTTAATGCTCAAAATGTGATTTTACTCGAACACCATATCTAAACATATTAGAACACACTATGAACAGGACAGGACTATGTGTGCTGTGTGTAAACGTTCGCGTTAATCTGAACAGTATAGTGGTTGTTATTACGTGTATTTGTTTCGAGCGCTTTACGCACTTCATTTGGTTTGTGATGTACTAACGTACCGCAGTATTAGGCCTAACATTATAGGTCATGCAATATTAAGCCAAACCGAGAAATGCAGAACCGCACATATATGAATTATTGAACGAAACTGTGCATTTGATGTACAATTCATAAATACCTTTATTGGTTTTCTGCATTCTGGTTGGTAAAAAAAACATTCGAGACCAGTCTAGAATCCCATTCGAAGGTATCATCATTTTTGCATAATACAATTTAGTAGAATTCATTCAAATAAATAAAATATTGGGCGTTTCTATGGTTATTCCCCTTGAAACAATGGATATGATAAGTGTTGATTTGGTTGCTATGGTAATCTCTGGCACACAGTGTGAACAGCTTATGGAAGTCCTTCCAGCATTCCACAAACATACAGTCTAGCTTTAGGCCTTAGAAACACACTGGTATAAACCTAAATCATCAGCCATAGATGGTCAATTTTTGTTACAAATTCACATCTTTGGGTTTAAAGAAATGTAATACAACTGTGTAATGTTAGGGTGGAATAATCATTATCCTAGCCCTATATCTTACACATATAACGTTGGGTCTAGGCCTAACGTTAATGATATGACGCTTAACGTTACGTTAGGTTATGCTGTAAACGCCAGTAAAGTAAGAAATCTAGGCGTAGGCTAGGCTTACGAGTTACGGTAATTTATAAAATTAACATGGGCCTACATAGTACATCTTGCATGTTAAACTAATGTTGGGCAAAATTATACCCCTTAATCATGGAATATTCAAGTTACAACAGTCAGTTATATCGAGATATCAAAGTAAGTCTGAAGTGTGCCTGCTCAATACGTGAGTTGTTACCGCCATGACCACTGTACGTTCTAGTAGATTTGTGCACCTAGGCCTCTACGTACTTATGAAAATAAATACGTAAACAAATTCCCAATTCCATCTCAGTTCCGAGGAATCCGAGTGCGTATTTTTTTTTCTCGTAATAGAAAAAATTCTACATAGTACGCATTCCGAGCAGAAGCTAGTTGTCACACTTGTTAATTTATCAAACAGTAATTATAGTCTGAAATTGTAATGGAATGCAGCAATTTCAAATGACGCTATAAATTAGACCTAGACGTTTGTTCGGCCGATGGAAGTATTAAATTTGTACAAAATATGGTCATTATGACGTCAGAAGAGAGTTCGGGAGAAAAAATATGATCCCAATTTTTTTTTGTATATTTGTTTTTTACCAAAGTATACGTAGAAATGGGTGATACTTATAAATGGGTATAAAAACGAGCGTGTGCGGTCAAAAAATTAAGACCTTTGAAGACGTCATCGAGGAGGGCAGCTCAGCCTCCTCGATGACGTCATTACCGGTCTTAAATCAAATGTATGACCTTACACCCTCGTATTTATCCCCTAAATATTAAACCTTATTGTCATAACATTACCGACGACTGTACTTTTCATTTGTTAAAAAAACGATGTCAAAATTGTGAGCAATAAACTTAACAATTTAACTTTCCCTTAAACCTTCCTCTGGTACATAAGGTACACGACTACATCGGTTATTTTGGTTATAGGACTACAACTATCTCTGAATACGTCCATTTGTCATAGAAAATTATATCGCGACAATGTTGTGGATAGTTTGGCATGTGCGTTGAAAATATCCTCCTTAAAAGTTCTTCACTTTTGGGTAGCATGGTCCATTTCAAGTGTACAATATAGAGTTTCCCTTCTTCTCCAGATATATAATTCTGGTTACGTCATTGAACAGTCCCATCATGCCTACTACTAGTACAATATGTCGTAAATAGGACGATAGGCTCTATATACGTAAGGGGGCCAAGGAAAATTATATTTATAACTTAACTGATATTTACTTTTTGATGTTGTTTTTTAATGCGTGGCTGTTTCAACACCTACACTAACAATATATGTGGTGGATACTAATACATGCTTTTTTATCATACTCTACCTACATCGGGTTAACATTGCACATGAATACAGGACACCGTATATGACATTGTAATTAATGTTAGACTTACTCCTTTACTGGATGCGGACTCCAGGTAGTCTATGGTTGATTGCTGGTGAAACTTGCTGGAATACCCGAAGATACGCACTTCCGCTGAACCAATCATCTCAGTGCTCTTCATTACATCAAGCTAATTGTAGGTGAAGAACAAAAGAAGGAAAGAACTTGATAATATAGACTATTATGATAGACGCATTTGTGGAGAGTGGTTTGTGTGGGGAGTGGGTGGTAGTTTTGAAGAAGGGGTGACAGCCCTTTCAAATACAAATATCGGACGATACGGTAAAAAAAAAAAAAAAAAACATCAATTTGTACATGAAGCGACCCCTAACTGGTGACATTAGAGGAGGATTTTGAAGAAAAAACACAGTTACTGACATAACACAATAGCATTTAACCGCAGCCTTTTTTGCTAGGTTCGGGTGCAATTCTATAATAAATTGTGTAGACCCATCTATAGGCTCGTGGGTGTTATACAATGTGACTGTGTGGTTACAGATTGGGTTTGTTATTTCCTCTATTAATTTCACAGACAGAGGGGAGGTAAATGAGGGCCATTACACCAACGCTTTTTCTCCTCCACCCGCAACGAAGACACAAACAACCATTTTGTATAAGTTTGGCTGTATGTAAAATTGTATTGGGCCATACCTTATTAATATTATTATCCAAATATTGAACACAATTATACCAATATTTCAACGGAATATTATAAGAAAGAACCTTATGAGCTGTCACATACCATGTTAGGTAATGAAACGCGCATGTACATCTAATTATGTGTACGCCTCCCGGGGAATTCGATACTAAACATCACCTTAAACCAGAAAACCCAAAAGTTTTGTGACTCCTTGCTTCCTCATTGTTGAATTTGTTTTTTACTTTGTGTAAAGGTGATAAACTATAGGTTCCTCATACTAACTATAGGAAACATACATACAAGAGAGTTAATGCGAAAAAAGGCTGCTGTCTGTGTTTGTATCCTAGTATCTTGAAATTAATTCCACCTCTTGCAAAATCACACTTTATACCTAGCATATTTCCTTAGTGCTAAGTTAACCTGATAAGATTTTCAGAATTGACCCAAATTACCTTTGACTTTTTTTTTTAAATCAAGGAGGCTAATCTACTAAGTACTGCCAACTTAATACCAAATACTGGTATTCGATTCTTCCAAGTTTCTTCCAAGGTTTTCACACAGCACTTGGCACACGTTGAACTTCCATGACTTCTACCTCCTTTTAAAATCTGCAGTGTGCTCAACATGGACTTCATCTACTCAATATAGGGCTGACTTTCTAACTACGAGTTTCATCCAAGTTTCCCGTATTGAGTTTGACATTTTTAAGATCATTGCAAGTTGTGACATTTTGTATGTGACCTGCCCCATTGCGTAATCAGCAGGGGCCGGGTGCCCACAGTAAATCCTCCAAAGGCTATGTTGAAATATTTTAACGCGTTATTAGACGTGAGTTTCTACCAGCCGTAGTTAATGAGAAATGTCTTGTATTGTATGAGCATTTATTTTCCAGCACATTATATGGCAAAACATCGATTTTCTTTGTACCTTCGCTTACTATATGGATTTGTTTTTATTTGGCGTCCCCGTGAATACTGTGCGCACACTCCTTCGTCATCACAAAAATGGAGTTTGTGATTGACTGCATGTTATCTCACCTAAACGTACTGACATTATCATTCACCATAACCAAATATTGATATGTCAATTTCCTGATATGTCATATTTCTGGATTATTTGTTAAAGGGTTGCGTAAATTCAATTCGCATGGGCGCATAACGTTACGGCCTATTGTCATGTTTAGGGAATAATTAGTGGTAATTAGATGTAACTTGTTTATAAGAGAGTTGATTTAGATCGAAAGATAATGAAATTTTGATTTTGATTTGAATTATTGACCGGAAATATGCAAATGAATTCATCTATAATCACTTTTCTTGCTGTTCTGTTGTATTCCAGTCAATAAATCCTTTGCAAATTAGCTAATTTAGCGTTAGTTTTGCTCCAAATCCGTTCGGTACCTCCATTGACTTTGCGCGCAACGTTGTTTTTGTTTACATTACGTCACACAGTAAATTCCATTGACTCGACGCTAGCTAGCACCTCCGCTGACCGCTATTGATCAAATAATGAAAACTAGAGGACGCTATGAAGAAATAGTCAATACAAGACCTTGCGAGAAACGTGCGTGGAAGCTAATAAAAAAAAACTGTGTATACGTACAAAGGTCGAGGAATGACGGAGCTAGGATTTGTTGGCTTTTGGGCCGATTTTGATGATTTTGGTATCAACTTTTAGGTAATTTTTGGGCTTCTCGGAGGTATTACCAAACCTCTCAAGATACAAAGCTGAAACGTTCAGGAGTTTTTACAAACTTGTTAGGCTATATTCACAAAGAAAGGGGAGAGGGGGTTGTGCTGGACTTAGTTTTGGCTTGAATTTTTTTTTCAATAGTTCCCCTGATTTGGGACAAAATGCCTATTTTTTTAATTTTTTTTTTGGGGGGGGGGGTTTCTTGATTTTCCGCCCCAACCCCAAAATAAATTAGCTCTACCTACCATGATGGTATGTTATGTTCATATAGATGGCGACCAATATTGCGGAAGACTTGTGGCCTTACATGGTTCCACATCTAGACATAGTCCTAGTCAAAATCGTCTGGCGCCCTCACTTTTAACTCATGTCTTATACTGCAATATCATGCACGTGTTGCGACAAAACCTGTCCACTATGTCACATGGCAGGGTATTTTCGTGGGAAGAAGGCTTATCTGTTTACGCATATTAGTAGTATTTTTGCAGAGGTTCGAAAATCCATTAATACCAAAATATTCTCGGAAATGTATTTTTGTTTTTTAGTTTTGCTTGCGCGTCCCTCGCTGTGGTAAATAACTTCACGTTGCCCAAGGATGACGTTTTATATAATATCCTTCATTAAAGCTAATGTCGTATATGCATTTTAATGTGATCGATTATTCCATAATTCTAAAAATTCGTGTTAATGCTGAAAATGTGATTTTACTCGAATATATCATATCCCAACATATCAGAACACAGTTT
>JAODFY010078666.1:0-18652 GCA_027580055.1 Paracaudina chilensis | reverse complement strand
CCATATTGACCTCAAATGACCTTTGACCTCTTATAAAATAAATAGGGTTCATCTACTCAATATGGCTAACCTACGACCAAGTTTGACTTTCATCCACCTTTTCCCTACTGAGACAGCCCGATTACAAGCAAGGCATCACACACACACACACACATGCCAATGTGATTACATAGATTCCTTTTACCTTCAGCAAGGAATCAAAAATGATGAGCTTTCTCCATTTTTTTCATACTTTTATAAAAAAAAATTAAAAAGTTATATAGTTTTAATAAAACCAAATTATTTTTGGATAAAACACAAATTGTGAAAATGAAGAGAAACAATTAGAAAATTATAGATTTAAATTGTTTATTATTAGACTAAAATCAGTAATTTTGGCAAAATACAGTGATCAATAAGTGAGTAATTTTACCTAACAAAATTATGCATTTTTTGGCTTAAAGGAAGAAATAATGGAGTCAGAAAAGCCTTAGAATTTTGCACAAAGCATGATTTTTACACATAGCCTAAACCAAATGACCCCCAGTCAGTGCACAACAAAGTGTAGGGAAAATGTGGAAGGGGGATAAACTGCAACGTTTACATGCAAAAAGGGTTCTAAAGCCAGTTGTTCAGAAGTAGAGGATATTTGTTATCTTGTGTTTAAAAGGTAGGTGGGCATGTAGTAAACTCATGTGACTTTCGGGTGTCACACAAAACCCGCAAATTTCATCAGTTAATGTACATAAAGAGTTAAAAATTTTCTATAGTGTTTATAACTGCATTTCAATTTGATACAACATGACAGTACGAGTCCAGTTAAGGCATTTGTAATTTGGCCATATCAAAATGTTACGTTTGGCAGATATTCTATGAGCACCCACACTCCTAAACCTTATCCATAATTGGCATTGTTACATACCTCTTCAAAAGCAGGTGAAGGGCAGTGAGTTGTACAATCTCTGGGGAAGGCATCAAGGTAAGAATTCAATTAAAATTCACATTTAATATTATAATATGGAGCCAAGGGTGTGGCTTGGTGATGTTTGGCAGCTAAAGCAATTTCATTGGTGAAGATATTTCCCACATGGACACATGGTGCCAAGGAAGTATTCTCCCATCTGATCAACAGCTCCAACAGTTTGGGTAGAACTCATTATTCCCCCATCCCCTATAGCAATCCTATAAATGGAGTTCTCAGTCTGCTTTTACAGGCTTCAGTGAATCTAACCTCGTGGAACAATATTTCAAATTAGTAACACAAAAGATTAGTAACACAAAAAGATGGCGCTCTTTACATTTGTTCCAAGCTTGACAAGTATGTCAGTGCATGACAGAGGAATGCTGCACAAAGATCAGCCTGCAGGTCTAGTCAAGTATGACAGTTAATGTACGCATGCTGTAGCAGGGCACAATGTCAAATTAATTTATTTTGTATAAATGGTTAAGGATGATTCATTCTCAAGATATACAGCCAGATGTAATGCTACCACACCATATAGTAATATGAAATATACATACAAATATACCTAGTCAACCCAAAATAAATATTAATGGTATTATTCCAAATTTAAATGTAAATAACTCTTATCCTGAATATGCTAGAAAGCTGCTAGACTGCAGAGATGGCAAGGTACAGTTATTTTAGAGGGTGAAAGTGAAGGCAAATTTACATTATCTAAGTGTCGGGTTTATAGGGCCCTGCCTTAGGCTGCCAGAAATGTTAAATTTCAATGCTCTGTTATTGCATCAGAGCACTTCTGAGAAACAAACTGATACTTTCAACCAAAGAACTAAATGATTTCTTGAAAAACAAAACCTGTGAAGTTCTGGATAATAATAAAATTCAAAGTTTCATGCCTGAGTTTTTGTATTGTTAATTATCCATATGTCTGTGTCCAGTTAATTTGTTTAAATTATCCTGTGTGGTTTGGTGCTAGTAATTATACCTTCTGCTGCATGATTTTTGTACATGTACAAGTTACATGTATATATACAGGTTGTTCTGACATATTCCAACCCATGCAGCTTACTTTGAAGTTTCACAGCAATTTCTCAAATTTATATATTTCTCTGTAAAATTTATATTTTGTATGTACCCTGTCCTGGCCTACAAAGGAGGGGGGTGGGAGTTACTCAATAAATGAATGTACCATCTCTTTCACTTTTCATGCAGTTACTTCATGGTATTTCCAGAGTACAACGATCTTTTCCAGTTGGAGAGAGAGAGAAGATAAGGTTATTTTGCCATGAACTTTATAGTTGGTGGCATTGAAACAAAAGATTCTCTCCACACACCACCATAATCCCGACCTAATTTTGATAAACAATCGCGAAGGGAAGTTACATAATTTATTACATCGCAATTATTTTCCCGCAGATTTATCGAACGGCATCCGCAGTAAATATTTCCAACCCGATGCCGGCTTAGGAGGGAGTCGGCATGAATGGGCCAAGTAAATCACGGGGTGTTTTCAATCTTATGTGTGCGGGTCTCAGACACCCTGACAAAACTGTTTACAGCTATCATCAAACCGAACTTGATTCATTGACAGAATCAGCATGTGACAATCAATTCTTGGTTTCAAATGCACCGCTCCGATTTGTTGATTTATCAGTCACTGTGACTGATTGTTTAAATGAAAAGCCCATCACACTCAAAACATGTTTGGGATAAATCAGGCAAAAACGGCCTTGCACACCCTCGATGAGATTTTCAAGGTGTCCATACCTGTGGGGCTATAAATGATACAATAAACATTCATGTACACAATGTCGACGTGACGGGTAACCTTTGTGTGTATGGCCAATAGGGACACACGGTGGAGAACAGAGAGTTGAAAAAGAAACTGAATGTGTGTGGTCTCGAAATCTGTCAAAAAATATTACCTCTCTTTCAGGCATATTAAAATAAGTCACAAAAAATATTTAATGAATGATGCAAAAGACAACATGTCACACTACCCTTTAGCCTTCAGCTTTGCCATCCTAACAAAACATTGCAGCAGTCAATACTGTATATTTTTGTGGCTTTCCCTACAACGATATGATGAATTTCTGAAAAAATTTTAAGATATTTTTTTTTTTTAGCAAACATGAAACAAAATTCCTATAGGCCTATATATATATTTCTGGTCTGAATCATGTCAATGAGGAATGACACAGAGGCATAAATCTTAAGAGCCATGTGATGAAGAAACAATAAATGAATTAACTCCCCCACTGAGAGTTGTTCAATCCTCCCTACTACAAATCTCCCAGGGAAGTTCTCAAGACAACCAACAAAGTTTTGGATAGAAGATGCAATATGCAGATGAAGAGTTTTAGAGTTTTGGCTTTGAAAAATACATTAGGATTTGCCAAATATTATATGTGAGGGGGGGGGCAAAAGGGTCCACCTTTATCTCTCAGTTATCTTTCATAGAAAATATATGAATGCATAATGTATATATATATATATACTCATGCATAACATATATACTCATGCATATATGCTCATGCATAACATGTTGGTTACAAAATTCTTGTCCTTATATGGTCTTGACAAGACCCTAGTTGAATATTTTGTAAAGAAATGACCTCTTTCTGTGTAAAAATTTAAATGGACAATCAGTGTGCTTTCTATATTTGGCTAAGGACTAGTCAAACTATTTGGTTGTGTCTTGCACTAAATGGTTGAAAGATTTCATTGTTTTTTTTTCAATTCTCCTTTTCGAAAACCAAAGGCGCCAATCAAATTTGTTGATTCTGTACACACCTCTGATATGCATATTCATCACCTAATTCTTAAGCACACTAGTTTCAGATATGATAATCGACCATACATGCACCATGTATGTAAACTGTATGTAGGCCCTATGGAGAGGTATCGTATATGCCCGTATACAATGTGTTAAATGTGTGTTTATATTTATTTATATGCTTTTACCTTTATAAATCTCAGTTGCTATATATGATGTTCGAAATTAATACCCAATTTCAGTTACATAAGTGACTAGTGTTTTATGGATCGGTGTGATTTAGAAGGGTAAGTCCAATGCATGCGCCTAAGGCATAGGCTAGGCATAACGTTTCTCTTTTATGCCTAACGTTAAGACTGGTTTAGTTAGACCCACACTCCACAGACATTATTTATATTGTGCCTAGCCAAGGTCAAGTTAAAAAGAGTAACTTAACAGTTCTATCGACCATGTGTATTACAAATGCCCCATTATTATTTAGTAGCTTCCCAGAATGTACAAAAAATTGTCCGTCCAAGTGTTCGTTAAAACAAAACGACAATGTAATGAATATTCATGTTAATGGATGGAGCTTATACACAAACTGGACATGCCTCATGTACCAGATTTGTCAAGACGTTATGCTTGACAGGAAACCCATTTGGCTGAACAGAGTAAATAGAAAGTGCACCCTCAATTTGCAAACAAAATTTAACAGTCCTGATACCATGTGATCAAGAAGCATATGATAATGAAACCAGTGTCATTCATATTTATGTGATTCATTATTATGTCAAGATAAGGTTTTATAGTAATATATCAAGGCCGAAGGCCTTCTCCGCCAACTCCCCCTGGTCATCGGTGACCTGTTAAAGCTTGCCCACACACAGATGATCACGATGTTCCCTCACACTTTCACCTAACCACCCTCAAATTTATAAAGACGTTCAAATTTCAGTGGATCCACAAATTTATTAAGACTTTCAAGTTTCAGTGGAACATCAAATTTATTAAGACTTTTTAAGTTTCAGTGGAACCCCAAATTATACAGACTTTCAAGTTTCTGTAGAACCTCAAATTTATAAAGACTTTCAAGTTTCAAAATTGTCACATTGTAATAAAGTTGTAAAACAATACACACATACTTAATACTTTGGGATAACCTGCATGAAGTGATTTAACCATTAGTCATAGGCAGTTCCCATCTAACACACAGTCCTCATGGGAGGTGTGAACTATTGGAAAGCCAATTAAAGTCTGTGTACATAATTCATTCATGCATGTAACACTGAAGATTGAGTGTTTAGAACTTGGAAGTAGTACCAGTTAAACGTTTATGTTTGGTAGTCATGATAGTTCTAGTTCCGCTGATAGAGTGTGTAAAGACTTTTTCTTAGAAGTAGGAACTTATTAATAAACTTAATTGGACACAAATTGGCACCTGTGGAGCCATCCACTATCACTGAACTATTAGAAGCCATACGGCTGCATAATATGCCAAATGTCTGATCGGTTCGACCAACATACACGCTGGGAAAATGTGTTGTCTGTGTGGGCTGAGAATCACTAAAATATTGACAAGTGCATTCCCAGTGCAAAGCAATCAAGCAACTGGGGGCTCAAATATGACAATGGAATTTGTCAACTTCTCAAGGCCAAAGATTTTTTAAATAACTGACGGAACGGCAAGAGCAAATACGAGAATTACTCCCCGTTTTCCCCCTCTGTCAACGTCCCACGGAGTTACACGGTTGTTACTTGCACAATTTAATTAAAATCCTTCTCTCCGAGTTCTTCCTGGGGAACCCACAGAGCTATACCTTCTCTTCAGTTCTCATGGCGGTAGACCACAAAGTTCACCAGCCATATAGAGAAACTTTTAATGATGGCAGATGACTTAATGAGGTGACCCATGACCTTGGGGTTAAATTCACAGGTCTGGACCAGCATGGTGTGTGTATGGGATACATATGGCTCACAGATGTTGTGTTAAGTGCTATTAAAACTGTAAAACACTGACGCTGCACAATAAAACAATTTTTTTTACCCCACTTTTACAACAGCCGTTTGGTTTATGTGTAAGTCTTTTTAAGGATCCTACACCCAATAGCTTAAAAATGATTTATTACCGTCAATAACAAAGTGTCCATTTCAAGTGTGAATAACAACACAAAAAGTATAGTGATAAAGATAAAATTACATAAAAATGCTTTGATGATGTTTTTTTCATGAGTCGCAGATATTGAAGTGTGAGTTTCATCACTCTCATGATGGTGTGACACAATTGTCAGCTAAAAGCTTTTCAAAGTGCATTTGGCTAGACATCACCCTACCAAACAACAACTAGTAAAGCTATAACTGTGTCACAACACGCTGGGATAATGACTAGTTAAGTAGACTAAGGTCATCTGTACTCACAAATGACCCTTTTCCACAGATTATCCAGGCTTCCAAATGTGATCATGTATGAAAACTAGATTTCCAGCTTTCTCTTCTCGACAAGTGCTCAAATGATAATGAGGCAGGCGTGCAAATATGGCCATTTAACGTCCACATGCAAAATGTGAGTGTACCCATTCTTTCATCACTTGAACACAGTCCAGGGAGGTGTCACCCACTTGTCCATCACCACTGCACAGCAGCTGTGCCAAACAGGGGGTAACCTCATCGACGACTGCAGTACAGCTTCGATGGAAGCCACAAGAGGCCAGCTGAAGATTCAAACCTGAGACTCCCGAATGGCAGACAAACATACTACGATATACAAGTATGGGGTGGGGTCCCATGGGCACATGTGGGGTGCATCATTCTAAGGCCTTCACACTTGAGAATATTAATACAAGGGGGAGAAAATAATGTATGCATACTCTGGAACAGATCCTGCAATCATGATATCCCTCCAAGGATCTAAAGGGGGATCAAGATTTGTAATGTGAATGTGCAGAGGATCAAGACTCAAAGATCTGTTTGCACGTGTTGTACAGGCGATTGCAGTATAGTACTAACTTAAGTGTAGTATGCTGATAATGTGATACTAAATATCACACCCAGGACATTTCACTAGAGCATACCACTAGTGATATTAACATTTTTTCATTTATATTTCTCTAAAAAAGAAATCTGTCTCCCAACCTAAAGCTTCATTCATGGCTGGTTATTTTTACAAGGATTTTTAAAGATATTATAATGAAAATAAGTGACCATTTCATGCTTGTGTATTGCCCTCTGTTCAATGCTGACCTTTTACAAATTCTCAAATGTGAACGCAACTAGTATCATCATAATTATCTCCCTAGGGGGTTAAAAAAAAATGATCGTGCTTGCATTCTCAAGTGTGAACAAGACCTATTGTTACTTGTTAGTAAACATGAATTGCAGTATGCCACATTTTGGTGCAGTGCATCATAAAGCAACATTTTGGGGAAAATAAAATTTCAAAGGCACAAGATATGCATCAAGGTAACATGGACTACATACAGTAATAATATATTACTCAACAGTTATATCCTCAAGTGGGCTGAAAGGGGCAGCACATGTCCATTACCCATCAAATCAAATCTTTGGATGGACCTAAATACCTGCTCCCTACGAGCTTCTTAAAATAACATTGCTGGCCTAAGTGTATCGAAGCATTCAAAGAAAAATGTACAAGGCCTAACCAATCTGCAGTTCACTGCTGCTGTGATGGGGAAATATCTTGTTTTAATTTGGTGGGAAGAACTTACAGTAGCCTCTGCCCTCTAAGTCCCTGCTGAGATATTTGAACACTTGGGCCTTGTTCACACTTGAGAACAGAGATCACCCCCCAGGGTGATAGTGATGTTGATAACAGTTAAACATGTGAGAACGGGTGTGAGATCAGCATCGCTTCCCACGAGTGAGATCACAATCGCCCTACCATTCTCAAGTGCAAACAAGGGCTTACAAGGACTTGTTATTTTTGTTGGTCTAAACAGTATTATTTATTTATACTGTCTTGTTTTATAAAACAAACCCAAATTTCAAATGATCTTTCACACTTCCACATTATAGGACTAATATTGTTTATATTTGCAAATATTGTACAATCTTGTATGAACTTATCAACTCCTGGGGCAGACAATGTAATCTTATTAAAAATGTCACATTAATACACACAGGGCAGGGCAGGGACAATGACTGTGCAAAAAAGGAAGGACAAAACAAAATGATGGACAAGAAAAAATAACAGATGAGGCAAAGATTGACAAATTATTAATTGTTTTTTTTATTGATTAAATAATTTTGACTGCACCTTATAAAAGGAACAAATTAGGTTTAATTTTTGCAAATATAATAAATCACAGGAGTCATGGAATCTGGAGAAACTACTTGACTCTTGGTAAAGTAAATAGTCACAACTCTGAAGTGAGAGTCTGTTTTCTCACCCAAGCCTAATGCACACATACACACATACATACATGCCGAATGCACATGTACACACATACACCTATTCACATACATACATACACATATGACTTGACTGCATATTCCTTGCAGGGCAGAGTGAACAAAATATTTACATGAACTGAAAGAGGATTTTTCAAGGATTTTTCTCCCCAGAATAATAAGGTTTGGTATTTTTGGCATCATTACGGAGTAAGCACATCACGGGGCAGTAGGACATACTCTAGAAAAGCAGGAAGTGAACTCCTGGGCTGGTGCTGATAACTTCCTTGAGATTCAGATCCCATACCACCCACGGACCTAATGAGTTCTATTTAGATTATTTTTTTTTTCTATTTCATGTAAAATGCAACATGATCTCATGTCTGATTTTCTTCCTCTATGGATCCACCTGCTGGTTTGAAACCCAACCGGAAGAAATTTAAGCAAATACTAAAATCATATTCCACTTGATTTTTTTTTTTTTTTGTCATCCATAATTGGTTGGTTACGTTACTTGCCTCAAGCAGAACATTTAGTGGAACTTTGTCAAGCATTACCACAATGTGTCAAGTTGTCAAACATTTCCGCAATTCATTCTACCAACCTGACAAAACTCTGCAGTTTTTAATTTCTGAGGGAATTTCACAATCCCCAAATTGTTCATGGCATGCACATTAACTGCTGTGAGAAACATGAAAAATAAACGGTGCTACATTGGAGGGTGGCACAAAAGGGTCAAGCAAATATGCCTTCAACATGTGTGTTTATGGTGTTGAAGGAGTAATTGAGAACAACAGCTAGTCACTTTGGGTTATATTTAACTTCAAGTGAAATACTGGGTTTGGTAAAAGGTTGTTCTTGGTATGCTCAAAACAAAATGTTCATGTTATGTGAGGTCATTCAATTTTGTTTCGTTTTTTTTTCCTTACTGCCAAGCCTTATAAAACACAATTTTATACAAAAACACACCCAACTCATAAAATAAAAACAAATTCAACAAGAATTAAAATCCTGAGATTCAGGTTTACATGATTGCACATTGATTTCCACTCAATAATTAGAATCATAGGATGCAAACCAAAATCCAAAACCAAAATAAATATGGGCTGCATGGTGAATCTTTCTAACTCAGTTTTTTAGAAAATGTGCCTAACAAGCTGCTTTGGGCCATTACATTATTGAAGCATGCCCACACATGAATATTAAATTAAGTATTATTAATTAGCTATAAATTTCAGATGGAATGAATTTTGATGTTTTCCTACATCATATGAAATTTGAAGCAGGCAAACCAGACATACAGTTTTAGAAATATTCACACTATACCTTTGCAGTAAGCCATCCCTACCCTACTCAAAGCGTATTTGTGCTGCAACAACTACAAATTAATACACTGTAATACACTGTAAGGTGCCTGTGTACCATATATGACCACAATCCAACAAACTGACACACTATAAACAAAAGTGTTGTAATGGTATGGAATATTGAACATGATTCAGTTGATTTTAACAGAGTAGATTCTTGCTATAAGAAGATAAAGGCCTGTTTACACTTGAGAACGCAAGGGAAATCAAGATTTTTTTACCCCCAAGGGAGATAGTTATGCATCCATACTGGAGAACAGGTTCGAGATCAGTGTTGAATGGAGGGCAATGCACAGTGACAAATCTTGATCCTCAGGGTCTTGGGGTCTGAACCGCTCTTGTGGGGTCCGAACCCCTCTTGTGGGGTCCAAACCCCTCTTGTGGGGGTCCGAACCCTCTTGTGGGGTCTGAACCCCTCTCGTTCTCCAGTGTGAACAAGACCAAAGTATACATCATAAGCTCTTATGTAGTATTCCATAGGATAAATGCATATAGATTAGAGAGTGAACGTCTTGCTTGGTTTATTTTACTCTAGTAAACTGGCACATGTAAGAGTACCCAAGAAAATATATCATCCTGTAAATTTGATATTGATTTAAGTTATTTCATAATCTTTCAACATTAGATGACAAACATTTACACACATATCATGAATGCAACTACATGTATGTAACTGCATAGTCTTTGGCATCAAGACAAAATGAGTAGAAAATATAATTTTCATTTTGGAAGCTTTTTAGTGGTGAAAGTGACATACCTTCAGTGAATGGAGAAGTGAATATGTTTCCTTTAATTCAATGTTTTATCTGTGCTTCTATACACTAGAATTGTGTTGAGGTTTGTTGTTAATTTGTGTACATGCAATAACAGGTTATCCTCACTGCAGAGTATCACTGTTGTGTTACCTTATATTATTATGAAGTAATGCAACATTCTAATTACCAAGCATCAGTCTTTGGCATGATTCGGCCAAGACAATGTGGTTGTCCTGCAGTTGTCCAAACGACAACCATCTACAAAATATGGTTGTCTTGTAGGACAACCATCCACCAAGTTTGGATGTCGTTTTGTTATCCAAACGACAACCATCTACAAAATGTGGTTGTCTTGTAGTTGTCCCAAGGATAACCACTGCCGAGTATCATTGTTGTGTTACCTTTTATTGCATTGAAGTAAGGCAACATTCTAATTACCAAGCATCATTCTTTGGCATGATTCGGTCAGGACTCCCAACCTCCCGGTTGCTGAGCTGATGCTCTAACCAATAGGCCAGGCAGTCAGTACGGATATGGAAAAAAATGTGGTTGTCCTGTAGATGTCCCCACGACTACCATCTAAAAAATATAGTTGTCTTCTAGTTGCCGATCTGCCAAATGTGATTCCTTTAGTTATCCCAAGGAAAACCATCTACCAAATGTGGTTGTCCTGTAGTTATCCCAAGGAAAACCATCTATCAAATGTGGTTGTCCTGTAGTTATCCCAAGGACAACCATTTACAAAATGTGGTTGTCCTGTAGTTGTCCGAAGGATAACCATCTACCAAATGTGGTTGTCCTGTAGTTACCCCAACGGACAACCATCAACAAAATGTGGTTGTCTTATAGTTGTCCCAAGGAAAATCATCTACCAAATGTAGTTGTCCTGTAGTTACCCAACGGATGGACAACCATCAACAAAATGTGGTTGTCTTGTAGTTGTCCCAAGGCCAACCATCTACAAAATGTGGTCATTCTGGTGAAAAGAAGGTAGTCCTTCCTTCCAACTTGTTAGGTGTACGATTGATAGAATGTTTCATATTCTTGTAAATGCACATAACTTGTTCTTCCAGGTGTTTATGTAAATGTAGTAGCTTCATTAATGCTGAACTGCATTGTAACATTTTGTTACAATTAGTATACAAACTGAAATAGCAGCAATTGCAGCAATTTTGTGGTCCCAAAGGACAACCAGCGAGCATGTTTTGGTTGTTCTGTCAAAATTTTGGTAGTCTCAGACCACAGGACCAACGTTAAAACCCATCACTGTTCAACTACTCCACACTTTATTTTCTGCTACTGTTCATGATTTAAGATTTTTACCCTCAAACTCTGTATGCTTAGTTTGCATTATATATTAGCAGTTTGTTAGGAAAACTTTCATATTTTTTTATCTTTAAATATTTTGTCATTGCAATAACAGAAACACAAATTAGTAAAAACATAAGCTTTACCAGTGCATGTTGCACTATATCACATCAATGAAATTTTTCCTTTATAAAAAAAACATTTCTAAATTTGAAACTTTGAGTAAACCAACTGTTTTGGTTTGAAGTGTTTGGAAAAGTACCTTTTTCATGAAAAATGTGGGTTTATGTCTCCTGTAATCAAAAGCATGTTATTGCCTTTCATGGAGAGAAAACAGACTTTATTTACAAACTGATTAAGTTCACTGTCTAATTAGCAGTGGTTCTTGATGGTCATCCTGCTCATGGTATCTTAAACTATGATGCTGCAATCCATCGATCCATAGTGATCCATCACATATATCTGATCCGGCATGTTAAGTTTGTTATTTAAGTTGGCCTAGTTAGTTTCACTGATAATACACCAGAAACTGTTAAGAAAATTCTTCCTGCTCATCCCATTCTTGGTTTCTCAAATTTTGATACAGTGATCCATAATGATACAAATCTAATTCCATTTGTTTTTATCAAAGATTAAGCAGTTTATAAATAATATGACTAATTATCTGCATATAAATTATGTTACCAAATCTTCTTTATGCTCATTCTGCTCCTTGATTCTCAAACTGTTTCTTGAATGAATAGTTTGTTATTAATGTTATGATGCTAAACCCTAATGGTTCATTTCTCATAGCTCCAAAGTGACCCAAATTTGGAGGGTGTGACCCACACTTGGAGGGTCCTCGCACCCTCGTTAAAAAAAAGAGTGTGTATTCCAGTTGAAATTTCACGACCTATATCATCCATGCAACATGGTTATCTTAGCTTACTTGATAATGAAATGTTATGGTTGATGTCGCGATTGATGATGTAAAAGCACTAATATTATTTGTTTGCTGGCTTACATAAGAGCGCGATCCTACAACATACCCAACAACAGTAAAAAATAACATTGAAAACAATTACTAATTATCTAAGCGCAACGTTTTGGGACCATGAGGGAGAATGGCGGGAAGACAACCGACAAACCAGAAAACCAAAGGTTTACTGGTTCTGATGTCAACGTTAGATATTTCTTGTACTTATTGACAGGCACAAGTTTACCAACAATGAAGCTGATCAGACAAAAAGTTGCACTCATTGAATAGTTAAATGATATGAAATTTCATTGTTATTTGAGAATGTGCCACACACCTGAACATCACCATACCAAGTATGAAGGTGATCATAGTTGCAAATATATTGACATTTTAAGAATTTTATCATAAGCCTATGCACTCATTAATATGCATGTCTTGGACAACAAAAACAAAAGGGCACATCTACTAATCATCATCTACCAGTTCACTACAAGTCAACTCATGGTGGCACTCTCCTTAGATGGTGTCTGCAGCCCTGCACTGATGGACCGTGGATCCACATCTCACTGATAAAAGCTTGGAGGGTACGATTATTGATCCCATTTTCATAACAGACTTTATCAACGATAGTTGTTATAAATATTATAAACAATTACCTGCATATATAAGATGATAATGCATCTTTTATATGTTCTTTTATATGTTCTTTTATATGCTCTTTTATATGTTCAATCAACTCCTAGTTTCTTAAAGCAATAATCAGGGTTTGAGCCCTGAGAATTACTCTCATTTCACCAAAAGGAGATTTTGCCATTTCTTTCCCTTTCTAGTTTTGATTCAAAGATTCTTTCACATCATAAATCGACCTGTTTGCGAAGAAATTAGACCATAACTGCATGAGGTTTACATTTCGTTGCAGAACTTTTCGCAGAACCAGACCTACAGTGTAGATATCACCTACTGAGGGTATATACATTATTCATCTTTTTGAAGAATGTCGGTTTTGTTTTGTTGCAAATTATGAATCTGTCAAGCATCGTCAGACTATATATGCATTATGATGTGGTATAATGATGACAAAATCATTAAAAATAAACCCTGATTATTGCTTTAAACACCCAAGATGCAATCCTTCTCGATGATCCTACCACTTTTGATATCCCAAACCCAGTTGCTTTGATCCTTGTTTGATCCCATGTAAAATAGTTGTTGATCAATCATGAAGATCAATATGCCAACCCAGGGTGCTCTGACAAACAATGATTACTCACCAGATGCCCATAGATTTTCTTGATGCTCCTCCCACTTCTGATGTCCCAGACTCTGATGCTGTGATCCATTGATCCTGTAATGATCCGCCTCTGATCGAACATCAGTGTGCAAACTGCATCCATATGACCCTGCAAACACCAAACAATACTTTTAAAGAAATCTATTAGGTTTTGGGAAAATGCCTCAAAAAGGTATGTATAGCGCCACCTTAAAAGAGGAGTTTATCATGGCTGTTCATTTGGGTTTTTGACCAATAACACATTTCAAAGGTAGGGTTGTGTA
This sequence comes from Paracaudina chilensis, assembly GCA_027580055.1. Taxonomy (NCBI): domain Eukaryota; kingdom Metazoa; phylum Echinodermata; class Holothuroidea; order Molpadida; family Caudinidae; genus Paracaudina; species Paracaudina chilensis. Next base: position 4,605 of record JAODFY010078666.1, on the reverse strand, counting down.
AGAGAGTGAGTGTGAGAGCTGTCTTTTAAGTGTGTATTGTTAACAGATGGAAAACATAGCATCAGTTTTTTTTATTTGTTGTTATATTGATATTTTCAGTTTCTTCATTGAAAAGTGAAATTCCAAATTAGCCAAAATCTAAAAAACTATTTCTTAGGCATAACATTTGTCAAGTGCAATCAGTCACTAATGAATTTATGTCAATTTTAACAGGTATTTCTTCCTCAATAAATACAAATATAAACCTCTTGTCAAATGAGGAATGGAACTTTAAAACCACTAAAATAATAGAAAGACCTTAAAAAACATGATATTTTATTTAACTCTATCCTACAACTGTTATACATCCTACGGCATTTTAGACTCTCACTTCTAAATTCGATATAGAAACACAACACAGACATGAGCGTTTATTAATCGACAGAAAATGCAAAATTGTCAAAAATTTGCAACCTTTTGAAAACCGAAATTATTTGTGGACCCCCAAAAACAATTGAAGCTCTAGCACTTTCCTAACTCAAGAACAACGGAAAATACACATCCAGAACTCTAAACTGGATCATATTGACACAATTTTGTTTTTGCCAAAAAATTGCCAAAATTGTTAGCCTCTCGTTTGAAAATTCATATCTTGATAATGCCTTGATCGATTATTGTTGTTTACTTTGTTTAATAGTGGGATAGGAAATATCTTTAGCTCAAAACTGGCATACCGCCCTCAATATCTGTACTAAGTCTATAGGACGGGTAATTTTGTCGAACTGGCAGGTATATGCAAGCAAAGTGCTGCATTTTATGACATTTAAAGAAGATGGTGGCCACATACCAAATATTTGGATGCCTAAGAGGGGTTTAGAGGTACTTCACTAGGAATTGATTGAAGGTAAGCATTTCAAAAGCATCACTGATTATCTTGATTCTGAGAATGAAGATGAATATGCCAGTGGTGTCAAGAAAACATGCCAGCAAAACCAAACAATCCTGTTTGGTTGGACAGACTGTAGAGCCTATCCATATATATCTATGTATAGGCTAAGGGTTAAAGGTCAGTATGGTTTTCGCTGATAACATTCAACAGATCTAGGTATATGGTCTAGGTATGTGTTGTCGCATTATTACACCTCTTAATATCTAGTAAAATGTTAAGAACAAATTATCTAGCTCATTTTCTGATAATCATCCTAAAAGGATGATCTTCCTAATAGGAGTCTGAATCCAAGTCTGAGTCAGGAGTGACTCCCTACACCAAGCCCATATCAAGCCCACAAGAGTATGTTTCACAACATTTCAATATTTAATTGAATTTATAGTGATCACAGTCTGTAAATATTGTTGTGAAGAAACAAGACATCCATGGCCTTTGTGATTTCTTGCCGCTGAATTCCAAACCATATTATTTGACATCAGATGACATTTGACCTGGTCATTGCCCTTAACTGTCTTAGGAAAAAAAAAATTATGTTGTTGAGTCGCATCAGCCTGCTTGACATTTGGCTGTTAAACAAGGCCCCTTGCCCAACTGCAGATTTTTTTACAATTCTCATCTACTCATAGTCAGTTACCAGCCAATGAAGTAAAAACTTGATAAAAGTTTCCATCTGCAAGTTATAGTGTTAACAAGTTTTGTCCGGTATTTGACCTCTGTTGACCTCTTTGACCCCTCTTTGACCCCACCAAGATCATCTACTCACTAAAGGTAATCTGCCTACCAAATATCAGCTCAGTTGAAGTTTCCATTATCAAGTTATCATGTCCACAATGTTTTCACTATTTGACCTCTGTTGACCACAGATGACCTTTGACCTCTACCAAAACCAATAGGGATCATCTACTCACTATGGAAAATCTAATGTGAGCTCAGGTGAAGTTTGCCTTACAAAGTTATCATGTCCACAAAAAAGTGTTACACACACAAAAGCAGATGGATTTTACATTAAGTCTGAGGACTTAATTTTAATTTTCCTTTCCTAATCTTGACAATTCCTTTTGTTCCTATTGAATTCTTCTTCTGATGACCTGAAATTCCTTTGTTCAAATTCTCTGACCTGCTGCAAAACATGTCCACATACATACACAGGTGGGCTTTACATTCAGTCCAAGGACTCCATTGAAATTTCCTTTATCCTAACCCTAACCTTGACAATACCCTAACCATTGTTCAAACGTCCGACAACCTTTTGTTCCTATTGAATTCTTCTTCTGAGGACCTGAAATTCCTTTGCTCAAGTCTTCAGACCTGCTGCAAAACATGTCCACACACACACACACAAGCATGACTGCATAGATTCCTTTTGCATTCGGCAAGGAATAAAAAATGAAAGCTGCGGCGTGACCAAAGATAAATGACATTTGTCACCTGTAATCTGCGAACTCTCTTGATTGGTTTAATGCTGTCGTTCCTGGCAGGGTACATCTTAGCAGACTCTTGCATGCCACTGAATGAGTCCTTACTCTGTGGAAGGAATGATAAAATAAAATGATAAGGTGAAATTTTCTTGGGAGAGTAATTACTGGATTTAGTTTTTAATATTCTGGTTGGTATAAAATAATTTGTTTAAAACATGCATATATTCCTTTATATGGAATGGCACAATACACTTTATTTCACAGCCCAAAGTGCTATAATTGCATTAGCATAAGAAATCTATTACACAGGCTAACATGTGTGTGTTTATGTGTGTGCTATGCCCAAAAGGACATGTACAATTAATTAGGACTTAAAGTTTACTTATGAAGCTACCGGCAACTCACACATGATATGATACATAAATAAATCACATATACTAACCTACAAAAGGCTTGAATAAAGATTTCTCTATTTTTTAATCTGTGTGTTAGGCAAAATAGCCTAGGTTGTACTCTTCTCATCAACCGAGGCTAGGTTGATGAGAACAGCCCATTCAATTTACTGGACATTGTGTGGTATGTAATATTCCATATAGTCACCATGGAGACTAAGGTTGTCATACCTCTCTTTCATATCAGATAATATATTGAATCTCTAACTCTTGATTGCTGTTTAATTCAGTGGTACATTTTGGGGAAAGGTTGTGGGAGTCCCTGCTGAAAGGCTTTAGATTCTCCACCTGCCCCCCCCCCCAAAAAAAAGAATGTGTGATTGGCCAAAGCCGATGACAGAAATTGTTTTGATTTGAGCAATTTAGTGGATCAGTCCAGCAGCTTTGTAGCATACACTGGGCAAAAGTTATTTACATTTAAATTACAGCAGCACCTTTCAGTATTATAAACCATAATTTGTTCCCTTCTCGTAAAAGAGCACGATAAAGAAATGAATGATTATTTGAAATGTTATGACTTCATTGGTTAAATAAACATAAGTTTATACTGGATGTTGCATTTGAAGAAACACAAAGAAAATCAAACTATTCCATCAATTTTAGTGGTTTAAATGACATGGTGGAATTGAGAATGTTATAGTAACAATACATCGATTCATTGAGTAAGAACCTTGCTAAGACACATGATTCTATCCAACTGATCATGAGATCATGTCCCATATTCTCACTTTTATCCAAGCAATCTCTGAATCTCTGATTGCTTTAAACATTTATTTTGCATTACTTCTTTCAATAATAAATATTATGTGTCATAATTTTCTTTGCTCATATCTATTCTGTTCCATATCTGCTGACAAAAAAGCTTTTTTTTTTTTTCCTGGTGTTGCTGTTAAATTTTGTTTTTGATTATTTGCCAACAGCAGAAGAGTTTTAGTGGCTTACCAAGAGATCTTCTGCTTGCACAGGGTCTGGTCTAACATCAAGAGCAAAGTCAGCTCCTTGACTCATCTCTTGCCTCCTCTTAGCTTTCTTCTCTGCTGCCCCTCTTCTGCCTTCTCTGGAGCTAGCATGGCAGAGGAAATTATAAGATAAAGTAAGATTAGGGTCTATAGCCTTGTATTGAGACTAAAAGCTGTCTCAAATGACTCAGTTTATCCCCTGATCATCAGTGCTTAAACTTGCCTGTAGTCTGTTTCCTCACACAACTTCTTAACAACCTGAAGCAGCCAGCCAATGGCAACTCAATTCATCACCTCAGAGGTACCCCATACACCTGGGTGGGGAGAGGCAGTTCAGGTAAAGTGCCTTGCCCAAGGACCTGTGGCAGCCAGCCATGGCACCTCAATCCATCACCTCAGAGGTACCCCATACACCTCAGTGGAGAGAGACAGTTGAGGTACTAAAGTGCCTTGACCAAGGACCTGTGGCGGCCAGCCATGGCACCTCAATCCATCACCTCAGATGTATCCCATACACCTGGGTGGGGAGAGGCAATTGAGGTCAAGTGCCTTGCCCAAGGACACAACAGGTGGTAGAATAGCTAATGCAGTGAGCTAACTGATATGTGATGGATATCATGATTTGGCCAAGTAAAAATACAACAAGAGGACAATCCATGGAGTTGCTGATCTCATCGCCAAATCATTTGCAATGTCTGTCTGCACGTGTAGAAACTTGGCAGTTATGTAGCTTTTAAGTTGAATAGCCTAATGTGAAGAGGCAAAATCATATTTCAATGCTATATTTCGTTCACAAAATGTATATTTAGCTTGCATCAATATATGCTAGTTATTGACCCAATGAAATA
>JAODFY010078555.1:0-11958 GCA_027580055.1 Paracaudina chilensis | reverse complement strand
GTTATCACCATCACAATCTTCAGGGATGACTTTAGAAACTGCTTCCACAGGACTCTGCTTCACTTTCTCTCTGTCATGTGCTGCAACAACTTTTGCATCTACTTTCACAGTGTTTACCTTCTTTGCTTTCTCTGCTTTGTCCGCTGCTTCTCGAGACCCTGATGGCAAAGAGCTTTTCTTATCTGTACTTCCCCCACTACCCTGGATTTTGTTCAAGTATTGCAAACTTGCAGAGACCACTTCTTTCTCACTCTGCACGTTCCGAAGATGCTTCCTGTACCTTGTAGACAGACGAGAGACCTTACCAGGTGTAGATTCTGCGGTTCTGTTGGTAGCTGCGTTATCACCATCACAATCTTCAGGGATGACTTTAGAAACTGCTTCCACAGGACTCTGCTTCACTTTCTCTCTGTCATTTGCTGCAACAACTTTTGCATCTAGTTTTACAGCGTTTACCTTCTTTCCTTTCTCTGCTTTGTCCGCTGCTTCTCGAGACCCTGGCGGCAAAGAGCTTTTCTTATTTGTACCTCCCCCACTACCCTGGAGTTTGTTCAAGTATTGCAAACTTGCAGAGACCGCTTCTTTCTCACTCTGCAGGTTCCGGTACCTCGTAATCAGATTACTATACTTCTCCGCTACATCATTACATTTCTTCTTTTTGTTTGCAAGCTCCTCTTTCAGTTCTTCCAGTTCCTCCTTCACCTCTGCCAATTCTTCCGAGCAGTTGCACGTCCCCATTGCTGGCTGGGCGGGTGTATCGGTCTTCTCCTGAGCCTCTAGCTCTATAATCCTATACTGAAGGGAGGAGAGCTGATTCTCAAGCTTCCGAGAATTGTTCATACTGAACTGTAATTTGCCCTGGATTGTTTCTTTCTCCTCCTCCAATTGATTGTTTTGCTTTTTGGCTTCCTCTAAGCTTGCCCTGATATCTTTTGTCCTGTTATCAAATTCTGACGATATGTTATTCAGTTTCGCTTCAAGCTGTTCTTTGGCACTCCTTTCATCTGTTAATTGGCTTCTCAGCTTGGCACACTGTTGTTCAGCTTTCTTGACTTCCGCAGCGACCTTAGCATCGGGGCTGGGTTCACTCTCAATCCTCTTAAGCTTTAGGCCAAGCAACTTTACATTCTGGGTAGCTTTCTCAGAGCTTAATTTGAGTTCCTCACAATCTGTTTTCAGCTGACTGATGATTTCTTCCTGTGTTTTGGAAAAATAAAAAATAACAGGTTACAATTTTGTTTTAAACTTTTGTGTTGTGTAAACCAGTTTCCATGAATCATAAAATGGCAAAATATGTGTAGGTACTTTATTTTCTTATTATGGAAGATTTTGAGATGGTTGCTTGACAATGACAACCATTTACAAAGGTTATGTAATCCTGGCCAAAACCAGGTAGTCCTTTTTCAACAGTTTTACAAATGATCTTAAGCTACATGCTGAAGGTTCGGATATTAATCGTTGCTTTCACTCAATCACGACAATACAGCATAACTGGGCAAGCATGAACTGGCTTTATATTCTTCAGTGATTGGTGTTCTATCATATTTATTTTCAGTGCATGTACTTCATTATTGATGTATCACAACCATATCTCAGAGTTTGTCAGTTGATTAAAACTTTCAAATTAAACTATGATTTCATCGTAGAGGGATGCAAGCACGTCTGAACATAAAGTATCGTTAGGTGATGTCAATTTGCACACCTCTTCAATTTGGGCACTAACACATAATGTTCCATTCACTGTAGCAACATGCCAGCCTAACGAATTTCACATTCAGTTTGAAAGTACAACTTGTTTTTCATCACTATGAATCCATTTAAGGTTTGTTTCAGGCCATTTTCACCTCAAAGTCGCTAGTTTACACAATGTTCTTAATAATGTTACCTTGTAGAGAAAGGCTCGGACTCATTGGTTTATGGATGAATTTCTCTGTCATTTCACAGGTTTCCAACCTTCCGACCGACATAACATTTGTTCATAGTGTGTTACCAATACCATAGGCTAGGTGTAGGCTAGATAGAGGTCAACAAACTCTAACTCAGTTTCAGTGTGCACAAAATGACAACACCTTCAGATTTTTTTTCGGAACTACACATCGCATCTTAAATTGGACATATTTCTCGCATTTGTTCACTGTCCCTGTTTAAGTATGACGTTTTTGAAAATAGTGTAGGTTCAAGCATTGTTCTGATAATTTTCAAGAAAGAATGTTTTCAAGCCAAAGAATGTTTAGGTGCGCAAATTGAGGATGTACCATGCTACTTATCAATGATTACCTGTTTTGTCTTTTCAGCAAGGATCTTCTCTATTTCCTGATCTTTTTCTTGGACCGTGTCTTCACGGCATGAAATTTCTTTCTGGACCTGAGCCTGGGTTTCCATGAGCTTGGCATCCGTTGACTGCATCAGATGTTCCAGCTCTTTCTTTTCAGAGATGACTTGGTCAAGTTCAAGCTGAAATACGCAATGAAAAGGAACAACAGGTTTATAAATACCATTTCATTATTTTAAATCTGCCAGAGCATTATTTTAAGAATTGCATTAAAATCTGGTTTGAGGAACTACACGAACACGAGTTTGATATTTACTGTTAAAATCAAATGGTTATTGTATTTTTTATAGTGGTATAAAGTCACCGATCACCGTTTTATTTGGTTATATTACAAAATTTAACATACAAGCAATACAATTTGGGTCTTTGTCTCAACATTTATGACTCACAACCTTGGCCAAATATTTGTTTGAAGAAAGCCCCACTCTTCAACCACTAATCCCCAATTCAAATATTGCAGTATATAACTTTTATCTTACTATATTATATTTCCCGTTTCCATGAATAAATAAAGCAATTTACTACTTACTACCAATTATAACATGCTTACCTTCCTACTTTCACAATCTGCTCCTAGAGAGATTATGTTTTCTTGAAGAATACCCTTCTCCTTCTCTAATGAAGTATTCTTCACTGTTACGTCACTCAGTGTATGCGTCATCTCCTCCAGACTTATCCTCAACTCCTTTACTTCATCAGTTACCAATCCCTGCTCCCTTTTAAGCTCTACACACCTAGACTTGCTTTCCTCCAGTTTTCTTGTGAATTCCGACACCTCCTTCTGAGCTGCTGCATACTCTCCCTGTAAGTTGGTCAATTCTTCATCAGCTTTTGCTACCTTCTCATTTGCAGTAGATAACCTCTCATCAACATCAGCATATTCTGCTTGAAGCGCCATTATTTCTTCCAGGTTTTGGGTTTCTTGACTTCTCTGAGATTCTTGCAGGGTAGTCATTTCAGCCGTCAACTTTGATATATCCTCTTGTTTCTCCGACAGAGCTCTCTTCAAAGTCTCAAGTTGTTCCTCCAAGTCATTCTTCTCTACAATTAGGGTTTCAAACCTCTCCTCCAGCTCAACCACCTGACTCTCTGCATCCACCCTAGAGTTTGACACCATGGACAGTTCATGATTTTTATCCTCAATCACTTTTTTGAAGTTACTTACCTCCTGCTTCAAGCTAGCAATCTCATCCTCTGTTTGAGTTTTCGCCACAATTAAGGTTTCATTAATACTCCTCATCTCATCAATTTCTGATTCCTTGCCTTCTAGATTGGCCTGATAAGATTCCTCACTTTTCTTCAATGTCTCACATTTCTCTGACAATGACTGGATTTCTTCACCCTTAATTTGAATCATCTCTTCTAAATGAACAGCCTGTTCTTTCAAATTTGCCATTGCTTGCTTATGTGATTCTTCCAAAGAGGCCATCTCTTCAGATTTCAATTTCAACTCATTTTCCAATTTGGGAAGCATCTGTAATTCCTCTTGAGCCTCACAAGCATTCACTTCAATCTGCTGGAGGAGCTCGTTCTCCTTTGCCTTGGAAGCATCCAAAGCTTCTCTTAGTAATGTAATGGACTCCTCTGCCCTTTGTAGATTTACATTCTCTTCCTTCATTATACTGTTTAACTGATCAACCTGCCTACAAAGTTCTACTTTCTCTTTTTCAAGTGACATCGATTGCTCCTGCAGCGCATTTTTCTCTGGGATGATTTCTGCCAGCTTGGTATCAAAGTCTTCTTTCAGTAACACCAACTCTTCCTCTTTTCTATTTGCTTCCTCTGTTACATTTTGCAATTTGAATTGCAATTCTGAAATGTTTTTCTCAAGTTGTCCCACTGTATTTGTCAAATCCTGCAAATCTGTCTGTTTTTCATTCACATTGCACTGCAAATTTTCTACATTCTGTCTTTGCTCTTCCAAGGTACTCTCCAGTTCCGTAATTTGATTATCTTTACTATTTCCTTTTTCTGTCAACTCTATTTTCTCCTGATTAAGGGACTCTAATTCTTCAGTCAAATTAGCAACCTGTAATTTTTGACTAATCACTTGCTCCTCAAATTTCTCAATTTCATCTTTCTTTATCCCCGCCTGCTCATTTTCCGTCACCAGGTGTTCTTTTAGAACCTCGCAGCTCTTACGAAAGTCATGAAGCTCCTGCTGGGCCTCTTTCACCCTCTGTTCCAGAACAGCTTTTTCATTTGACAAATTCTTGATAAGGTCTGCCATCTCTTCTACCTTTTCCCTCATGTCTTTGTTCAGAGCGGTCAGTGTCTTCAGTTCAGTTTCAATCATTTCCTTGGCAAATAAGGCTTCTTTTGTTTTGTTTTCTTGGCTTGATTTTTCACAATTTAGCACTTCAAAAGAATCCCCTTGTTCTTTCAATTTCTCAAACAATTGTTCTTTTTCCTTCACTACCATTTCTAACTGGACGTTGGTTCCCTCAAGATTTGATGCCAATGTTTCGATTTCTGTAATCGTGTTCTTGTTTTGTTCTTTCAGCTCCAAAATTTCAAGACTTGCTGCTTCAAACTGACCTTTGCTTTCTAAATCCTGGCTTTCTATTTCTTTCATTTCGAGCTCCTTCTGCTGCAGTGTAAGCTGTAAATTGTCTCTTTCACTTCTCACATTATCAAGGTTTTCTTGCAGCTGATTAACTCTACATGACAAATTATCTCTTTCTGATTCCAATTCCTTAACTCTCAACTCTAATTCCTCATGTATTGTTTGACTTTCCTCTGTCCCCATTTGTATTTCTTGTTTCAAAGCAGTCATCTTAACCTCAAGATCATCCCTTTCGTTTTTTATAAAACTCAATTCTTCTGTTGTCTTTTCTAATTCAGCTTTGAACTTTCCTACAGAATCCAATCCTTCCATCTGTTCACTACAAGCATCCTGCAAACTATTCTTTAAACTCTCCATTTCATGTTCCAATTTTTTTACTTTATTTTTCATCCCATCATTCTCACTCACGAGGGAAATATTCTGGTCTTCAAGGCTCACAACATTCTCTTTCAGTGTCCTCTCCATGTCTGCAAAATTCTGTAGGGCTTCCTCTGAAGTGGTTGCCTTATAGTTCAGATCTTCTATTTGTTGTTGGATGGATTCAACTTGTGTCTCAAGTTCCAGTTTCCTTTTTGACAAAGCTTCATTCTCTGAAGTCAAGCTGCTAATAGTACCCTCGAACTGCCCTTTCTCAAGAAGCCAGCACTCAGCATTTGATTTTTCAGCAGAACTCAAAACCTGCAATTGTTCAACTTTATCAGATTGTTCTCTCTCTAGTTTTTCAATGGTCACCTCGTACTGCAACAACTTTTTCCGCAATGATTCCATTTCAACACTCTGAGCACTGCTCACCTCCTTAAATACATCTTCAGAAGTACTAAAATTTTCCATTAACTGATTTGTTTCGGTTTCTTTCTGTTCAACAACAGATTTCAGTTGTAGAATCTCATTCGTCTTGAGCTCTAGCTGATTCTTAAGTTCTTCAAAACTGACTTGAAGTTTGTCATTTTTTGCTTTTGCCTCCAATATCTGATGCAACAGTTCGTCTCTCTGCTGGTTTAAGGCTATCACTTCATTTTCCTTCTCTGACAGTCTACCGTTGATCTCATTTTTGTCCCTCACCATATTCTCTTTCCATTCTTCAAACTCCTCTGAAGCATTCTTGCTCTGTTCTTCTGTGCTTACTTTTAGTCTGCTATTTTCCTCTTCTAATGTTTCTACCTTCGTGTTCAGAGTTTTGATATCATTCGCATACTCTTCCATTTGCTTTCCAGAATTATCCTTTTGCTCTGCAAGGCATTCTAATAGATATACCTTTTCATTACAAAGACTAGCTTCCAATTCACTTATCCGTTGATTCAAGCATTCCACTTTCTCTTCCTTTTCTGCCAATAGCTTTTCCAAGTTCTTAAGCTTTTCTTCCATGTCAGAATTAATCTTCACCCCCTCGCATTCCAATTCCGTAATCCTTTCTTCCATGCTTTCCTTCTCTTCTTGAATTTCTCCTAGCTTAGTTTTGATAACTTCTAATTCTTCTATTTTAGTTGCTAGTTCCATTTCATGGTCATACTTTTCCTTTTCAAAATCTTGAAGTTTCTCCTGCAGTTGAATTTCAACCTTTTCACTGCTCAATTGTTTGTCATCTAAAAGCTGGCTAAGTGCACTAACTTTTGCCTGAAGTTCTGCGGCTTCAGCTTCATGGCTCTCAAGCTTTTGCTTCAAACAAATTGATTCTTCATTAACTGACAAAACCATCTTGTCCTTCTCCATTAACCTATCTTCCAGATCCTTTTGGGCACTTCTTGTATGCTCTCTAACAGTTTCAATCTCAGATTCTTTGCTTTCAATTAATGATTGCAAGGAAAATATATCTGCTCCCTTTGAGGCGACCAAATCTGTCTGCACCTCCAACTCTTCTTTCAAGCTGATAATTACTTGCTCTTTGGTGCTCACCTCCTTACTAAGCAACATCACACTCTCTTCTTTATCATCACCGAGGCGGTTTATTTCAACCCTTAGCTCTTCAAGTTCTGCATCTTTTGCTTTCATAGCATCGTCCAAATTACAGATCTCTTTTTGCAATGCTTCTCTAGATTCCTTCTCTTTCTCATATGTTTTCCTCAATGTCTCTTTGGCCTCTGTAGCTTTCAATGTTTGTTCTTCACATTGTTTGCTTGCTTCAACCAACCTCTCCAGTGCTTCTTCCTTCACTCTCACCTGTTCATTCAAAGCTTCTCTCTCGTCTTTCTCCTGCTTTAGTTTAGCTCTCAAATCCTGAATTTGCTTAACCAGGTTTTCTCTTTCGGTTTCAGACTCTTGTTTAACTTTCTGCAGTGACTGTTCCATCTCAGTGACTTCACCCTTTGTTATGTCTAGTGTCTGAGATGAATTTGTGAGTTGTAATTCTAGGCTGTGGACAGTTTCTTGCAATTGGTTCACTGTAGACTGCATATTAACAGCATTCTGTTTGGCTTGCTCCTCTTGTTCTATTAAGTTCTCATTGGCATCATTCAAAGACTTACTGGTACCTGAAAAGAATCCAAACACCAAACCATCTATAGTAAAGTAAAATCTGTATATTAGCAAATTCATTATACATTTGAAAAAGCTAGAATCAATAACACACTTTTTCACATCTACATACAATAAAACTACACATTACCATCAGTCCTACACATCAATTCTGTTGCCATGATTCAGTAGTATAAAACTTATTATTGAAAGGAATTTCGTAAAAATATTAATAAACAAGAAAACCAAGAGGTTTTGTGATTCCTTGCTGTTTCAAATTTAAATTTGTGATGATTAAAAAAATTTAACTCTTTCCTGTCAAGATTATGTTTCCATGCTGTGAGAAAGCTACATAAAATAATGATAGGAGTTATCTACTTCATACCAACTATTTAAATATGGGTAACATTTGTACCAAGGATAAGATTAATCCAACTTGGGACTACTAAGATTACCTGGTTACAAGGTTTTCAGTCTTTGACCCTTATTGAGCTCATATGACCTTTGACATATTTAAAAATCAATAGAGTTCATCTACTCAATATGGGAAACATGTACCATTTAATATATTAATCCTTGGGACTTATATAAACTTGGGACTGCTGAGATAACATGGTTACAAGGTTTTCAATGTCTGACCCCTATTGACCTCATATGACATTTGACCTCTTTCAAAATCAATAGGGATCATCTACTCAATATGGGTAACACATGTACCATATAAGATATTAATCCAACATGGGACTGCTAAGATAACCTGGTTACAAGGTTTTCAATAGTTGACCCTTATTGACCTCATATGACCTTAGAACTCTTTGAAAATCTATAGGTATCATCTACCCAATATGGGTAACATATGTACCATGTAATATATTAATCCAACTTGGGACTGCTGAGATAACATGGTTACAAGGTTTTCAATGTTTGACCCTTTATTGACCTCATATGACCTCTTTCAAAATCAATAGGGATCATGTACTCAATATGGGGAACATATGAACCATGTAAGATAAATCCAACTTGGGACTGCTGAGATAATGTGGTTACAAGCTTGGCGTCACACAAACATACACACGCCAGCATGATCGCATAGATTCCTTGCGGCCAAGGCAACGAATCAAAGACAGGATGAAACTGGTATTAGGTGGAAGGGTGGCATGAATCACTTATTGCAAATGTAAGTATTGACTGCATGTTTCTTTTTGTGATACCACATTTACATTCACAAAACATGAAAAACATTGTATTTATATATATTATATATTTATATATATGCACTTTGATTTTCATGTGTCGGTTAAACAAAAATCGGGACAAAAAAATCGAGACAAGCCATTTCACTGCATCCGTAAATACAACTGTAAAATTGATGACACTTACCAGTGTTCAACTGATGTCAAGAAAGTTTGTTAATTTCATATTGTTCATAGAGAGTTTTTCTTTGGGATTTCCTTCATATTCTGAAAACATAAATAGGCAAAAAAGAAAAAAACATTAAATTAATTTACGATCCAAAAGTGCCCTACAGCGACCACAAAATAGACGCTGCTCGAGATGCATTGACACCCATACCCTGAGCAGCTGGGTGGTTTGACAGGCAGCCTTGGAGATTAAAGCAAATATAATTTAAACTTCCTTTTCATTTTGTGTTTTTGGATAAAAACAAACAATAAAAAGATGGCCCATTCCCTAGTAAGCAATATTGACATCCGATTACATGACTAAAATATAATTTGCTGTCATATGTATGTGACGTGTGTGTACCGTAATCATTTAAGAAATAGCGATAACAAATTCTCTCCTTGAAAACAGTGGGGGAATGGGAGGGGTGGAGGACCTCAAAAGCACAAAATAAGGTTATATATGAACATGAATCCTATATTTGTTAAGCAAATCAGGGGAGGGGGATGCAAGGTGTTTACCATAAAAGAATATAGGAAATAAATGTAGGGAGGGGCACTGAATGAAAGGGCAACAATCTGACAACATAGGGCACATCAACTTTTGAAAAAGGGGCACTTTTTCATGCTTTTTAAGGGTCAAAAGAAAGTGAGGAGCAGGTCCCCCTGGGAACCCCTGCCCTCCCCCCAGTTCTGCCCCCATTGCTCGCAAGACTTGGGACTCTTATACCCCTTAATATATTTTACCCAAAACATAATCACAATTTAACCCCCTGATTTGGCTGAGTATCTGGCATATATACACCATAGCTTTATAGCATGCCAAAAATGCATTGAAATATTTTGCAATGGTGTTGGGGTTACGCTATAATGGGTTGTAATGGGTGCATAACATTATTTAGTACAACAACCCGTTGGGGTCTTTGGGATTTGCTTACATTGCTATACACACAAAGTAGGTCACATAACTTTGCATACTTCTTTTCAGGCCTTATTATTCACCCATAGATCATCGAACGATCTTTGTTTCTTGCTAGGAAAAATGACACCATGTTACTTTGATTCAGCACATTATCAGACACTTGCTGCGGTAGTATCTGTTCGGTATATAAAGCAGGCTATTGTCATTTGAGTGCTCATTTGGTGGTTACTCCCAGATAAGCAGTGGAGGTTAATTCCAAGAATCTGTTTATGATACTAACAGGGGGGAGTGGGGTATTATCACAACTGTTTTAATAGTGAAAGCAAGCAATTGTAAACAGGATCTGTCATTAAAACGACGGTAGACTAAAGCTTGTCTGCTGATGTTAAATCTTCTAAATGTTATACAGGGCCATTTTAAAGTTCCATTTTAACATGTACATGGAAGGTCGCCACCGGGGGAAAATGAAATCCCTTGTAAAACAGTATGGGGCTAGGGAAGCAAGCATGTTGCATGATAATACCTTAGCCTATACCTCATGCTTCCTACCATTCACTGAAACTATTTTTTATTAACAGACATTAATTGAAATATTTTCATAAATTATTTTTTTACCCGTGATTTAATTACATTTAATACCTAAGATAGCTAGGTTCCAATTAATTCATCTGTAAAATTGATGTTTTTCTGTATGTAATGGTAGATGCTCAACTTCTGTAGCCTACATCACTGTAATACTAATTATGTTACTGTACAGTATGTTTATATATATATATTGTTATTTAGTTTTGTACTTCAGCATTTCAAATCGCAAACAAGCAGCCATGATGCCATATATTCTCGTAGCTAGGGAATCAAATGCAGGGAATCAAATGCAGTGAATCAAATTTTGGGTTGAATGTAAAATGTTTGTTTGCTTATACTAAAAAAAAAATGTCACAATTGGAAAGATCATACTCTAAAAACCTTGTTTTTGTTAAATTAAATGTTTGATGGCTTTTTTTCAGAGAATATTGAACGGAATTTAAGTGGCTTGATGTTTGCATGTGAGTACATAACAGTGCTGGAGTCGAGTCCTCTCCTTCCGAGTCCGAGTCACTGGTGTCCGAGTCACTGGTGTTCCGAGTCACAGGTGTCCGAGTCCCAGTCACCTATGTGAAAAACATAAATTACGAATATATAAAAATCACATTCGATATACCATCGAAGTGTGGTTGTAAGGAAAAAAATACAAGACATGCTCATTGCATTTAAGGAACATAAGTGTTTCCATCATTTTTTAAGAAAGACTGGCCCGATAATTATTCCTCCGTGACTCGAGCCGATCCTGTGCGATTATCGAGCCGAGTGACGAGTCCGGACTGTCCAAGTCACGAGTCCGAGTCCGGCAAAGCGTGACTCGAGTCCGGCAAAGCGTGACTCGAGACCGGTCTCGAGTCCGAGACCGGTCTCGAGTCCTCCAGCACTGGTACATAATGACCACATGTACCGTTATCACTGTACAGTGTACCTGCATCTAGAGAGTTATGCAACAATGTTAACTTGGGAAAGAGGTTTTACAAAGTTCTGATGTTGATAGTCATTACCAAAAGAAGGAAAAGGCAAAAAAAAAACATGCTTGCAAAATTGTATTCTTAAAAAGTTGGAGGTGATGAATAAAAAAAAAAGTAAGACTTGAAATTTTCACCAAATTCGCCAAAACTCACCTGGTTTGAGGATTTATTAGCCACGTACTTACCTCATACAACAATGCATAATCACAGCCAAATGTGATTAGGTATCTGGCATATTCCTAGCATAGCAGGATGGACATTCGTCCTTCTTATTTCAGCCTCCTAAACTGGAGGTGAAAAGGGATGAGAAGCTAGGGCACGTTATGGAGAGATGGGGTAGGATAGGAGAGGGAAGGAAAGGACATGTATATATATATATAAATATCTATATGTATCTAAGGGTATGTACTGGATGTACATATCATGGTTTATTGACTGAGTAACTGCTTCGGCCTACCAGTCGTTGGTGACCGGTCGGAACGACACAGCACTCACCCCGCAGGAGAGGGTGAACTAAATCTACCAGTTCTCACCTTAATTTAGTGCTGGTATCTCTGGTGGTTCCTCTCAGGCGAGTCCCGAAGCGGGTTGGTGGGTGGGCAGTTGCATGAGGTAAGTACGTGGCTAATAAATTCCGAAACCAGGCGAGTTTTGGCAAATTTATAGCACATACTGTACTTACCTCATACAACAATGCATACCGAGTAGCACCGCCGCTCCGGAGGTGGGCCCGG
>JAODFY010078444.1:0-11965 GCA_027580055.1 Paracaudina chilensis | reverse complement strand
TTTTGCCCCTGTATTTAGGCTTAGAGGTAGGGGAGCAAATAGATTTTATTGTTTTACCGTTTATAAATTCATTTAAAATTGATACAACATAAAAATCTTCAGTGGAAGTATTTCAGATTTTACAAAAGTCTCATTGGAATGTTACTTTTGGCAGATTTTGTTATGATCGCTCTCACCTTTTAACTTCTGATGCCTTTACATATTATATTTTTAATATTCAACCAATGTTTTTTTTTTTTAATGTCTTGTGTGACCATTGATTTATATCATGATTATCCTAGATATGTCAATCCAAAACTTCTAAACGAAGGTAACAAAGAAGTTAAACCAAAACTGACAAACAAGATTTTGTAAAAATTATATGTATTTTACTTGTAAGCCTTGTATTAAACCACAATAGAGCCAAAACAGTGCTAAAAGAATAGTCTTTTGAAAATCATGTTTTTTGCATGTTTTTTTTTTTCATACCAATTTGAAATGGTATGCCAAAGTTTGTAATATTTTTGAAAATTGATTGGTATACAAGAGTTGGTTCTTGAATATTCTATTTCTAATATCTTTCAAGAAAAAAAGAATGATAAAGAAAAGCCAAAGCTTCTGGAAACACTTTGTCATAAATGTTGCCAGATTCCTAGCAGTGGACATGCACCAGGGGGGGGTGGGGAAGGGGGTGTGTGGTTAGCATTCCCCCCCCCCTCACATCCTGTGCTCGCCACTTACTGATATTAAGATCAATCTGAGCTGATTTCAAATGTTCATAGAAATGCTATAGCAATGCATGGGACTCTCACCACTGATTGTAGTTTTCCACTCAACTATTCTTTAAGGAAAAAAATATTTGTAGTGTAAAATTATTTACTTTTCTGAAAAATCATGGGCTTTCAAACATAATTCTTAATAAATTTGTGTTATACATGTTTGAGGGCTAATTTAATGTTTTCATCTCCATGTGCAAGTGTATTTATTTACGTGATTTATTTTTTTTATCACATGTTTCATATGAAAGTTATTATTAGTTAGATCTTTAAGCAATATTTAAAGCATGTGAAAAACGTTTTTACTGAAGAATTTGAAGAAAAATAAAGTCACTGAAATTTTGTATTCCATGGCACAAATGAAAAAAAATTACATCTGAGGTTAAAAAAGGGTAGATTGTTTTAATAGCAAAACAGTTTTCAATACATTTTTTAAAAAACATTTTTTTTTTAAATTGTTTTAAACTAAAAATTTGATGAAAAATTTTATAAATTTAATTGTGTTAGCCTGTTTCATGTTTTGGTTTAGCATTGAATACATTAATGTTTAGAAGAAAGTTTCATGTTGTTTGTATTTTTCCTACTAAAATTTCTGAATTAAATGTTACATTTAACATCAGCAAAATACATGCTCCAAAATGTGTTTTGCAAAGCCAATTAAAGTCTGTGTACATAATTCACTTATTCATGTAACACTGAGGAGTTAGGTTTAGAATTTGGTACCAGTTAAATGTTTGTTTGGTAGACAATACTAGTTAGACCACTCCACAAACATGTGAAGGCCAAACCAGGTGGCAGGCAGGTAAACAGTCCTCCTGGGAGGTGTGAACTGCTTGCAAAGCCAATTAAAGTCTGTGCACATAATTCACTTATTCATGTAACACTGAGGAGTTATGTTTAGAATTTGGTACCAGTTAAATGTTTGTTTGGTAGACAATACTAGTTAGACCAATCCACGAACATGTGAAGGCCAAACCAGGTGGCAGGCAAGGTCGCTGTACTAATTCTCATTGGGGCTGCAATATGGGTGATGGAAAAGCATGATTGCAGTAAAGTGATTTTGGTAGACACTTTAACATGGTTACTGGGTTAAGGACATACTCAACAGTCATAACACACTTATTCACAGTGCAATACAAACAGAAGAAATGATAATATAAAGAAAAAACAAGTATTGTGAAAACAGTTGACTTTATAACCTTTTCTTAAAAGGCTAATGAGGGGGCTTCTCTAATAGACTGTGGAAGTGTGTTTTAGAGCTTTATTAGTTAGGGACATTAGTTTTGTAATATCACAAAAGACATGAAACAGTGACATTTAGGGACATTAGTTTTGTAATATCACAAAAGACATGAAACAGTGACACAATTATTATAAGTGTATAATACAAAGCAGCATCTGAGGTGAAGTAGCAGGGTGATATTAGCCAGTAACACATTGATATATATAAACAAGTAGTTTAAAGTTGATGTCCTGATTGACAGGTAGCTAACCTGACCCTGTATGGGCTTATGTGTTGCCTTCTCCCAAATCCATCAATCAAAAGTAATGCTCTGTTCTGTATGTGCTGAAGTTGTTCTGTTTGGACCTTAATTTATACTGAAGAGCAGTGCACAAGTAACTGTATCTGCAAGTTATTGTATCAGTTCTTGGCAAAAGAAAGTTGAAATCTGAACCATAATTTAATTTTACAGGAACAGAGCTGATGGTCCAAGCAATATTTTGGGTGGTTTTGGAAGTAATATTTGATTTGTGACTTTGTATAGGATAAACACTATAGCCTTATAGTAGGTGTACTTTTGAGTCGATCGGTATCTTGAGTCTATCGGTATCTTGAGTTGATCAGCCCAAACAATACAAAATTAATGGTATTAAAGAATGTGTTGTTTGACATCAAACCAGACTGTCAGAAAAAAAAGACACATAGCCAAGTAATTCTGATACAAATTTCACCAATTTTACTCTTGAAGTTTGTTGTGATATTTCGAATGAAATGTCCATTAAGTGTTCGACTCATATGGTACCCCCAGTATACTTGATTTTACAATTTTATTTATCCACAATGCATGGTAGCTGATATATAAGTCAGTAACTGAAATGGCTTAGTGTAGTGTTGGACAGAGGTTTGATTTATTTCAAGTTTGGTAGATATTCTGGTCTTTGTTACATGCAGTGGTTCTAACCACCAGCTAAGCCAAGCAGTATTACCACCAATGTATAAATTGTTACTCTATACACTATAGGGATGGCTGAGATGACTTGGTCACCACAATGTTGGGAGAGAAAGTGAACATTTTTATTTGTATAAACAAATAAACATTTCAGAAAGTTCAATGTTTTTTAATGATATTTATTTCATCATTGCCTTTAATTTGAAAAATTATGATAATAAACATATATTAAAAGAAGACTGATAATAAAGGAATATAAAAAAAACATTTACCTGCCCAATTTTGTTATTGAAGATGGGGTGTGGGGAGGGGGTCTTCTTACCCCCCTCCCTCCACCCATAAAGGGAAGTTGATGGCAAGATCAAGATTTGTACAGAAAGAAGGGAATGTATGTCCTCCAACAACAAAAATGTAACCATTGAATATATTCGTCTTTTCCTGGGAATAAATCAACAACCAGGAACCACATCCTAACAGCTAGTTTGGTCCTCAGACAAAGACTGCTTATCAATAAATGGTGGCATCAGACTTCATTTTGAACTAAAAAATTGCCAGAAACCACATCAAATTAATCTACTTAAAGATGCTATCCTGACTTAATACATCAACAATGTCAACAAGATTCAAAATGTGGCCATTGTATTATTTAATGAAAAATATTGAGTTATGCATATTAATTTGTCACCATTCAAAATAAATGATGTTTCTTAGTTCTAATTCTAACTAAGAAACATCAGATAGTACCTTTTATACATAAGTTTGGCCAGACTAGCAAAACTTTGTTCCATACAGTTCCTTTAATATGTTGGTGTAGTTGTTCTAGTGCAACTTGCAAAAGGATTGCATTATGCATTGTAATTGTTTTTAACTTTTTATTACAAAACCTATAAGCAGACAAGGGTTTATAAAAAAAAAATCAAAAATATATTTTCTGTAAATTATTATAATGTGCTATCTACTATTTGGTATTAATATTGCAAGGTGCATACATTACTGTATATTCTGTAATTTTACAAATAACTTCTTATATTCCTGAAATGGACAAATATGAAGACATTTAAATATTTTAAAATTTTCCAAAACTTTATGAAAATAATTGCATTAATCCCATAATTTGTCCATGGCAGGTACATATTTTGAAAATATGTAGTTCAAAATTACATAAGAATTTTCCTCACTCTACTCTGAAATTTAATATCTTATTAAATTATGATAATTTTTGTATAATATAAAAAATTGATATAAATCAATATTTCTTCCCTAACAGCAAAAATTACAAAATATATGGATGATATAATTGGTTGAAATGCATAGTAAATTGGTCAAAATTTATATTGCACTAAATCACAAAATAACTTAAACTTTTGTCCAAGACAGTTAATTCTTACTGAAACTCAAATAAAATAAAAAAAGTTAATAAATGTTAATTAGAAATTACATAATGTTCCTTACTCCAAAATTTTAATCTCGCAAAACATTTCTGACATTTGTGTTGACAAGCTTTTTTCTTAAGCATTAAGACCCATCCATCCACTGATGGATATTAATGAGATGAATTTCATTGTCATATGGGTTTGTATGACTTTTGTTACATAAACATACAAAGTCACGCTATCAGACACAAGTCATGCTCACAAAGACTTTTAAGAATTTTACTTTTAAGCAATAATCAGGGCTTCCATCCTGAGAATTCCCCTTCGTTCACCGTAAGGACTAGATTCTGTCATTCAATTCCTGTGTTAGTTGTGATTAAATTGCCTAATATTTGCAAACAAATTAGACCATAACTTTACACCGACTTTTGCTGCCAAACTTTCAGAAATTATGAAATAATTTACATTCAAGAATATTCTAAAACAAGATAGCAGCCTAATCAACCTAGGCTGCAACATTTATACATAGAGATCAACATGTACCCTCAAAAGTAATTGTAGCACCATCATCCACTTGTATATATATCATTGGTTTTTAATACCTGCATTCTTTGACGAGTTTGCTGATGACTTTAACCATGTCACTTTGTTATGACCTCCAAATACTTGTATACTGTGAGTTGCATCGTTGCTGCGATGTTTATGTGCCACAGGTTCAAACATTTACATGTTCAAACACAAAAAGATAAATTTATGAATGCAAATAATCAGTATAAAAAAAAAACATCTTTTGAACACTACTAGTGTATATGAGCAAGTTGTCACATCACACACACACATTCCAACATGATCACATATGTTACTTGACATTATAACCCAAATCACATACTCATTTTGGCTTTTAAATATAAAAATTCAATACAAATAATAATTTTATTTGAGACCCTGACAGAATATTGTTGAAAAGACTTGAAAGGTGTAGTATGTTATTGCATCATATTCACCCTGTGAATATTCATCAATGCATATTCATGGATGCCAACTCCCCCAGCTGTGGCATATCAGGAGATATATATTAGCGACAAATGTGGTACCGAGCATCATGGGAAATCCGACCCTGCGAATATGAAAGGATTGACACAATTCAGAAATCGTCTGCCAGGGGCAAACTGGGTGTTTGAGATGAAGTTAGGTGACAGGCACATGGAGTGATAACAGATCCATGATACGCTTGATGTGGGGTGCCGCTTGATGTGATTGTGTACACACAATATTTGCCTAAAAATGTCTCCCAGGCTTTATATATATGCTCAGAAACATGGGTTTATCATTTTTCTTTTTGAGTGACAAATTGTAGGCCGCATATAATAAAACATTAGTTCAAAATAAACTTTGATATTAACTTCAATAAGAAACATATTTCAAACCTTCAGTACACAAGTAAAAACCAAAATGGTTTCGTGAGTGTGACCTTTTTCAAGATAAAGTAATTAATTAGGGAGCATATAGTTAAATGTAATCTCTAGTTTGGGCCAGCTGGGTTTTTCCAGCCAAAAAGAACAAATTTGGCATTTTAAGATTGGTTTGGCAAAATTTCACATCATTATTACAGAATCAGTGGATGTGTTATCTTGTGTATTTGTTTTGTATATAAATCTAAAATGTCCCCCTATCCACCAGCTTTGAATGCCTTTACAATCTGACCCTATATAGAGGCTCCAAAGAACAATTTGGCATTTTTGGCCCAATTTGGTTGGCAATTTAGCTGGTTGCCGCTCAAAAAGTGGCAATTCTGATTACAAAAACACATGCTTCATATAATTTATATTAGAATATATTAACTAATTATATATTTAAGCTAGCAGAGATTTTGGAATAAAATCACCAGAAATCCAAGCCAAATTTGTCTCCAATTTAAATAGTTTGTATATTTCATTAAATATTCATTGATTTATTGAAAATTGCTGCATATATAATATTTCGCTGAACAAGACATGTAAATCGTGTGCATAGGAGCTTTAATTCTCAGGATGAGTGTTACGGATGGCAAAATGATTACATTTTTTCAGCTCAAACTCTGACAGTATGCTTAACGAGTAATAAAATCTGTGATTACAAAAGGTGGCAGAAGGTGCATGGGGGATGAGAATTGTTTTTACTTTGAATACATAAAGAATGAAGCTTAATATAATTTACACTATGTATAAAGTTATAGCTAAACTGTAAACCACCCTAGCCTCACACAAGAATTCAAATTGATTGCTGGAGCTTTGTCAATTTACCTGTTAGAAACATGATTGTGTCAGGACATAAATTGTTGGGTTATATTTTCAGTGGCATGAGTATTATCAAAATACACTTTGTAATGTGAGGATTGCAAGATGTATGTTGAATTGCTACTGTTTCACTTTTGCCAGATTACATTGAGTTATTCTAGCCGAATGTTTATGTGCAGCATCATAATATAGGCTAAATTGAAGCCAACTTTGGGGGTTTAATTCACTGTAAACACAATGCTTTATTCTACCATGCATGTCCTTCAGGACATGAATAAATCTAAAAACAGGTGCATCGAGAGCCTGTTCGGACTCTGGGACAATTATGTCACCCGGTCACCTTTTGAATTCTTCATAAGTTCATATATCCCAGGCCTCCCATATTGACCCCAGATCACAGGGCTGTAGCACTCTGATCCCACCCCCTCTGATCAGGACTGAACCATGAGTATACTCACATGGTAAACTCCATGAAAGTGAAGGGGTATCCATGCTGCTGTGCGATGCCAGCACACACAACATTGGCCGATGCGCCGATCAATGTTCCATTACCCCCCAGACAGGCACCAAATGCCAGGGACCATACCATCGGCTCCAGAGGTAGGTTCAGCTCACTGTCTTCGCTAAGTGACAATACGATAGGAACCTGCCCATTTGAAAGGAAACATCTATACGTTAAAGAAAGATACTATATATCACAAATTAATAAGCAACTTAAAAACCTATTTTCAGCTGACTATAAATCTAGGGTATCCCATTGTTTGCTGCCCAGGCATTAATAATCAATATAATTCAGTGTTTTGGAAACTAGCAGCTAAGTCAAAGTACAACTCTGCAGGTCCACAGTCCCTTAACTTTTATAAAATTTAAGCTTCACAAAAAGCCCAATAAAGCCTTAATATAAAGACATGCAATATGGAATATATGTACATAAGTGTATATATAAGTGTAATTGCCTGCTCTGTTGTCATAGGCAGATTAGTCCAATAGCTGTGGGTAAAAAAAATTTGAAAGGCCATTTTGCAAGGCAATTAGTCCATTAAATGTACAAAGATAGATATCTTATGATATATGATATCTTATGTAACTGCTGTAATAGATTTGAGAACATATTGGTGATTCAGGAACATTATGTTCAGGCATGGTACCCCCTAAGTACTGGATATAACATGGAAAACATTTTAGTTTATTTTACATTTTCAATAAGCACAAAGATGTTGGGAGTATATATACTGAATAAATTGTTTTCCCATTGGATAAATTACAAATAATTGCTGTATTCTCAAAGCCCACTATTTTTTGGATCATTAGTTTCCATTAATAATACATGCTTAAAATCCTACCAACATCTGAAGGGTGAATAGTGAGTGATGTCAGGGTACATGAAACCTATGAAGATCCTTTCCAATATTTTTTTTTTAGGGGGAGGGGGGTTGAAATCCAAATCCCAGAAGATGCAGCCACTCAGGCCTATTAATTATTTTAAAAGAATAAATCATAGCATTAAAAGGTAGTCTTGTGGCTGGCAAATTTTACATCTGTCATGCCGCCCTTTTGGCTGTTGGTTTACTTGGTTCGCATGCCATTGGTAAAAACACATGGGCTCTCTTGAAATAAAACCCTGGTGTTGTCTGTGCCACAGTGTTTTGTCACCACTGGGTCTTTGGGGGAAGCACCTGCATCACTCAGGGGCACCATAACCATTGGGGATGGGGGCATCCATTAAGGTGGTAACAACCACTGGGGCAATGTTTAAGGACTGACTCACAGTGCTTACAGTGGGGGTTTGCCATCACCATTGGGCCAATGCCACCACTCAGAGGCAACACTGTAGGTGCAGTGCTTAGTTATTCATTGGGGGTGGGGGCAACGTTATTTGAATTACCATGGCTGTTGTGAAAGGAATATTGTCAATGAATGAAGACGCCAGAGCTGACACCCAGAGAATCAGAATAATGGCCACCGTGAGACGACTCTCTTCACGGACATTCTGTTGAATAATGTAAAGACAACTTTCAACATATTATTATGCGGGGGATATTGTTGTGCAATATACTGATTACACTGTTGGCAGGATAAAAATTTAAAATATTTTCAATTATATTATGTCAAAGGCATAACCTTTTAGCAGGTTAAATGTTAAAAATCAGACTTGACATCCATTTTAATCATATTTCTATGGATCTGTTTAAAACGCATTGGGCAATCGGACAGGCTTAAAAAATGAAAATGGTTAAACATGAATTTCCTATAAAAACTGCATCCATTTTTCATCCATGCAAGCACCCCCTTATTTATACTAAAAATTATTGTAGGACACTCACTACCCCAGTGAACTTAAACCAAAACCAATTCTGATAGGTTCTTTAAAGCAATAATCATGGTTTGAGGCCAGCTGAGACTTACCCTTCTTTCACCAAAAGGAGATTGTGCCATTCATTTCCCTTAATTGTTAGCTCTGATTAAAAGACTCTCAGGGTCTTTCATGATACCATTAATCACCTTATTTGTGAAGAAATAAGACCATGACTGTTGCATTTTTTTGCTAAACTCTTTGGAACTAGATTATCACCTATTCTCGGTGTGGGATAATGATGAGCTCGCAATCTTGTCTGTCTGGTGCTTCGGCATTACTGGACAGAAGCACAAGTGTAGTGAAGCGCACATTTTGTGCCGGAGAATTGAGGCGGTATCACAGAACTAGAACACAGAGAATGACGTCAAGCAAAGGAAACCAAAGCACCAATAACACTAGGTTGATACGGCAATTCTACGGGTAATACAAACACTGTTATAAATGCGAAAACTTCAATAACTTAGTGAGATTTGTTATAAAATAGTTGTTCCTTGTTGGAGGTTATCACACTTACTACAAACAGCAATATTGGAAGTACTTTGGTTGAATATGTTTGTTTCTCTTTGGGAAAACTATGAAAATATACCTGTTAACTAACGTTAAGAATGAACGTAAAGCACCAGCCTCAGCTGTATTTTGCCGTATAAGCAAGAGCGCCCTCGCATTTGGCTTGCTTAAATCGGTTAAGTGTGTGGGCAATAACACTGTCGGCGTTCTCTGTGTTCTATTTCTGTGGTTAAACCATAAAGGACCCTCCCTAATGGTTCTTTACTAGGCTTCACAAATAGTGAGCACATGGTGTATCCTAAGCATCGGCTAACGGAACAAAGCTGTTATGTATGGTGCATCGACCTATCACAAATTTCCTTGGGATGTCTGTAAAATTCATTGTATTATACTCTTAGTTATAGCTAGCAGATAAGATAATCTTTGACCAAGTGCCATCTCTCTAACCTGCACAGACGTGGTCTTTGTTGATGATGCTGTGGTGTTCTTTGGGCAGGTTACCCAGGAGGAAACCAGCAAACATGGCTGCATTGCTCCTGATAGTCACCCAGGAACTACGGAAGAAGGAGACGTTCCCCATCACGTAGAAGTTCACTTTAGGCTGGAGGTCCGTTATCTGGGTAGCAACATATATAACAAAACAATTTAAGAGCCTTCATTATCCAAACTTGTCCAGAATTTGTTGAATCCATGGCCAAGTTTCCGACATTTGAAGTCATAAAGTTCACATTAAAGTTGGAGGTCCGTTTTCTTAAAAGAAATGTTTACACTCCTATGTCCCGACACCCTTATGTCCCGACACCTTATGTTCCAACACCCTTATGTTCCGACACCTTATGTTCCAACACCCTTATGTTCTGACACCTTTTGGTTCTGACAGCCTATGGTCCGAAACCGCTTTGATTCGACAAAATGTTGTGGGTCATGGAAAGTGTGAAATCAACAAACTTCACAGCTATCAAACTAGAAGATGAGTCAAAGGCCAACCAGGAGGGTGGAGATACAGGAGGGGTATCATTGTCATAATACATAACAACAGGATTATCAGAACTTAGAGATGTCAGAATATAGGGTGTCTGAACATAGAGTAGTCATCACAGGAGTGTCAGAAAATGGATGTATGACTGCATGGAGGAATGGATTTATGGAGGTATGGATGTATGTTGGTATGGATGTATGGCTGCATGGATGTGTGGCTGCATGGCAGCATGGATGTGTGGTGGCATGGATGTATGACTGCATGGAGGAATGGATATATGGAGGTATGGATATACGGCTGCATGGATGAGTGGCAGCATGGATGTATGACTGCATGGAGGAATGGATATATGGAGGTATGGATATATGGCTGCATGGATGAGTGGCAGCATGGATGTATGATTGCATGGAGGTATGAATATATGGAGGAATGGATATATGGCTGCATGGATGTATGGTGGTATGGATGTATGGATGCATGGATGTGTGGCTGCATGGCAGCATGGATGTGTGGTTGCATGGATGTGTGGCGGTATGGATGTATGGCAGTAACGGTATACTAGGTAACTTTTAAACATAGTATCAGCACAGTTCCTGGACTGCCTACTGTGTAATACAAGGGGTTAAAGGTGGATCAATGTGTGCATTTACTGGTCATGAATAAACTGAGCATTATTGTAAATTGTGCCATGAGACCTTGTTCTTTTGGATGGGGAACTTTAAATACTTACAATAATCTTAGAGAGATCATACATGAACTCCCCATAGCTGATGTCACTGTCGTCTAGGAGATACTGCTGGAACATCTTGTTCATAGCAGTAGAGGCCAGGAGGGGACCAAACTGCCGCAAGGCAAACTTACAGGCCTGGAAGGAAACACATACAAGCATGTACTTAGGTACTGCCATGGGCAGAATTATATCCCTGTTGGTATTGGGGAATATATATCCCTCACTCTTGGCAAAGATTTTCATTTAATTACACCAAATTACACAGTAAAGGCACAATTGTTTTATAAGTATCCCTCACTGGTGACAACCCCCATGTGATAAGATATTTCCATTATTCATAGAAGCCTATGGTTCATGTTTATGGTTCAGTATTGGTGATAAAGATGAACTATATTCTTAAGGGAATTTTAGACTCAAATTGCTCATAAAATCACCATCACCAAAACTATTCATTCCTAATATTTAAAACAATAATAGATGATGAGAAATTTTGTCTAAAATTGAACGACAACCAGAAAACCCAAAGGGTTAGTGGTTCCGATGCCGATGAGATTTTATGAATTTCAGATTTTTTTATTGTAATATAAATAACTGTACCAAGAATGAAACTGATCAGACATACAGTTGCACTCATGAATACATTAAATTTCATTTTCCTGTGGCACTGTATCTCTCATCATCTAACATCACCCTACCAAGTATGAAGGGTGATCAGACATTGTTGCAAACATATTAACATTTTAAGAATTTGATTATAAGCCCCGCCCACGTATTCATGTAATGGACAACAAAATCAATGAGGTCCATGTAATAATCAT
>JAODFY010078334.1:0-11965 GCA_027580055.1 Paracaudina chilensis | reverse complement strand
TTCCCCATCCACATATCCTTCCCCATCCACATACCCTCCCCCATTTATTTGAATCAAGGAATCACTAAGCCTTTTGGTTTTCTGGTTTTTACAGGCGGCAACATTGACAACAGCTTCGAGTTAGACCTTCAATCTGGAGAACTGTCGACTCTGACTTATCTTGACCGCGAGACCGTGTCAGAGTACAATCTGACGGTAGACGCGATCGATAGTTACAATACACAGTTGAGGAGCAGCACAGTAATCAACATTGTCGTTTTGGATACCAACGACAACGAACCTGTCTTTGATGCCCCGTTTTACAAGGCGACTATCCCCGAGGATGCCGCGGTAGGAACGAACGTCACCACGGTGCGAGCTACTGACCGGGACGCAGGCCAGAACGGGGCCGTGGTCTACCTGATGGATGGGAGGGTGGAGGAGATGACGAGGCGACTGTTTGCTGTCGATGAATTCACAGGAGAGATCACAACTGCTGGGTAGGTTTATTTTTTGGAGTTTAGGCCCTAACAAATATTGTTCGATTCGGGTTCCATTCATTGTTTTGGACAGAAGTAAACTGTGTTAAACAGGTCTGTGAAGGCCAGTGCTGCTGGTGCGGCGCTCGCCGCACCACTTAAAGACCCCAAAAAATTTTAAAAGAAAAATTAAAAATACAAAAGCAGAAATACTACTACTAGGCACATCCGACCCTGACTCTTGTGTCATTGATATATAACAATCAATATGCTAGTATAAAATTCAGGATCAGGCTTCTGCAAGGGGCTTTGCACCCCAACAAGGGGCTTTGTCCCCCTGTTCAGATCTGGCCTCAGTTACAGCCACCTGAACAAAGCCATGGCCCTACCATTAAAAGTTTACAGGTGAACTTGAGACAAACAAACAAAATAAAAATTTTGTTAACCCAAACTCACAACCACAGAAATTCATGACATAGAAGGAATTTTGACATACCTGCTAACACACTGTGTTGAAGCATCAGCAGGTTGAGACCAGCAGTCACAATTTCAACCCAAAATTATAGACTCTACCAGTGTCTACCAAAACATGGACCTACACCATGTTTGTGCATACCGACCCAATGGTAGGATACATGGGTGCAACATAAAATCATTTATTTGATATTTGATCATTTATAACAGATGTACCCAAAAATAATGCTCATAATTCACGTAAAAGGATCGTATGTACTGTAAAAGTAGATGAAAAGCATAACAGTGATATATAACAATCAATATGCAAGCATAATATTCAGGATCATGAAAATATGACGGCTATCATAGCGGGTAGAATTTTAGGCTAAATCTACTGCTGGTTGGTACGACTGACAAGTCGGTCAACAACTCAGGTCGACCATGCTACGCAAAAATCATTGACTATTAGTTTAAATATATTTTTTACCTCTGTGTTGGAAAATGACATAGTATTGGCCTAAATAATAAATGTAGTGCCAGACTAGACCGGTTGTACATTAATTTGTAATGTTACTTGCCACCTGGATGTTTTGACTGGACTTTTTCAGCCTTATATTTTTATAGCTGAGTTTGGTCAAGCTAGCTCCAACCTCTGGCAAACTCAATATGCACTGTCAAAGCTCCTTCTATGTCATGTAGTTCTGTGGTCCCTACCTGTATTAAATGTTGGAGACTCTCAAATTTCAACACACCAGTATTATATGCTTACAAAAATATAACTCGGACAGTACCTTTAATTTGGCAAATGCTCAATTGTCCACAGGACTTTTGACTATGAGAAGGAGGAACGCCACTCCTTTGTTGTCAAGGCGATGGACCTTGGCCCATACGGTAATCGCAGCGAGACGGTCCAAGTGACAGTTATGGTGAGCGACATCAATGACAACGCTCCGGTTTTCACGACTTCACCGATCCGGGCGAATGTGTCCTTGGGGGTCGGCCCAACCTTGGTGACAGTGCTACAAGCCGAGGACAAGGATTCAGGTGAAAACCGTGAAGTCCAATTCAGGTGAGCAAATTTAAATGTAATAACTCTCTAGATCAAGATTCCCAAAGGGGGGTATTAGGGGGGTGGGTGCATTGAACCACGTCTGAGAAATTACAACAACTCCCTGCTTAAACAACATTTTTGGAAGGGTGTCGTAGCTTAGCTCGAGAGGGGTCTTGATGAAGAAAGTTTCACGGAGAAGGGGCTTATTTTAACCTAAACCTTAATTGTGGCAATATTGGGCTACCATACAAACTGGTTGAAAATCCCATTGGCTACAGTGTGTGTAAATAGTACACAAACACAATGAGAGATTTGGTCACTGAAATATTTTTGCTCTATTTTGATGCAAATAATCATTGAATTTGCATTGATACAGTGTGGTGTAATAGTGATAATGTTGACTTGATTAGTTCATTGAATTGTTTTTGCTGTTTAAATGCTAGTTGCCAAGATGGTCCATCAATTGAATTATCTTCAAATTACAATAAATTTGCCAAGTTTGCTAAGATTATATTAAATCTCGGTATAGTTGTTCCTTAGTTTAGTCAGTACACAGGGACCCAAAAAGTTTTGGACCTTTGGGCCCAAAACATATTTTGGGCCCCCTCAATTTTTTTTTTAAAGTGTGATGGTCAAAAAAGAATTTGAGGTGAAAAATTTTGGGCCCCCAAACATTTTGTCACCTCAAATTCCTTTCTTACCATCAGACTTTTTATACCACAAAAAGTGTTGGCTATAGTGTTGGTTAATAAGGGGTACATGTCGGCCCACAATTATTTAGACCATTTGATAATGTTGTGTATAAAAATATCATAATCATATACCCCTAAGCACGGAACCATAGTGCCCTTGGGCTCTTCTAAAATTTAGTGAAAATCACCAGTTTATGCAGGTCTCATTTCTGGCCGAACATAGCAGGTAAACCTAAGCTTTAATTCTCACTAAATGAGTGTTGCCATTGGTAATATGAGTATAGTACCATTACAAACTATGGACTGAATGACTGTATCATAACTACAAATAAGAGAATAACTTGGATAATACCGTCAATAATTTTATAATGGGAGAGGGTTACTATGGTTACCATTCTTTCTGATCATTCATCTCCTTAAATTAATATTCATCTGTTGATATCATTTAAAGGTTTCCTCAGCAATCATCGGAGTTTGCCATACGTGGGCAGGTCGTAATGACAAAGATAAGACTGACCACAGAGCAGTTCTACCGCCTAGAGGTGGAGGCCTACGACCTGGGAACACCATCTTTGACGTCAACTGGTAAGAACAGGGAATACAAAAATAGAACAAGTGTGCAGTACAGTTTAGCTGACATAATATAAACAAGTCTCGCTACAATGAGTCCAAGCTGGACCGCTGGTTTAATAGGTCTCAGCCTTTTTTTAAAACATTCGTGTTTGTCCCTGTAAGAATTGGCATATTCCCCTGAGAGCTCATCATATGCAAATCAAGGAAACATTTCTAAAACACAAAGAACACAACATTGTAAAAACATGTACAAATAAAAAATATATAAAAAAATGATTTCCTTTTTATGAAGCTGTGCACTTCCATGAGATTATGAGACAGTGAATTCTGAATTGAAACTTGTGGTGTGACCATCATGGAAGGCTCCAACCCTAGTAACAACACATCTGGTTTCAGTCTGCATCAATAGTTCCATGTGCAGGAAAAGTTGCATGGTGTATTTGTGTCTGTACATGTTTCTGTTCTTCATAGAGGTTTTTCATCTGGTTACATGTTTTTTACCTACACACATTTTTATCTCTGACAGATTATCTGCAGCCTCTTCATAATTTATGGGTTTTTGATCCTCCATACACATTTAAAAAAAAAAATCTATTTTGATCCAGTTATCTTTCTACTGTGTGCTTCTCATATTCTTCTGGCTTGTTTCTTTTAGCTATGCTGGAAATCTGGGTAACCAACAGCAGTCCGGTGACCCTTAACTTCACCAGGCCTGCATACCTAGCCTCAGTTCGGGAGGATGCGCCAGGGGATACCTCCCTGCTGTCTGTGACCCTACCCAACCCCCCTACTGGTGTCCAGTACTCAATAGCTAGTGGTAATGACCATGGAGCATTCACAGTTGTAACCTCCCCAACAGATAGTGGTGAGTGATAAAAACACATTTTTAACAAAAGTTTTACAAAAGTGAGCTCAAAAAATAAGGAAATGCAGGTTATATCTTAACACGGAGCTATCTGTGTACAGCTTCAGCAGAAATGCAGTTATTATTGATCTATATTAGGTCATGGAAACAAATGGCAACTAATGCCAATATGTGAAAATATATGTCACATCTACTTTAGAATTTCTAATGTCATGATGTATTCAGCATCATCCACCTTCCTAACACAGTATGCTTTAGCACTTCTTTATTGATCAAGCTCAAAGCTAATAAATGGAAGATTTGTGCCAAATATTAATCAATTATTTTGTCTTTTCAATATTCCCCAGGTGTTGTCAGTATCCTCGTTCAAGATTCCTCCCCGCTGGACTTTGAGACCGACCCTGAGATCATGCTGATTCTGGAGGCAGAGGCTCCATCTGGACAGATGGTTCCCCTCTACGGGTACACCACTGTGACCATCTCGCTGGAGGACGCCAACGACAATGCTCCCCGATTCACCCAGGACCGATATTCAACGTCGGTGTTCGAGCAAGAGGACGCGAATGTCTTTGTCACCCAGGTATAAACACGAATGCTATGCTCCGTCCTATCAAATTAATCCTGGGGGTATGGGGTGACCCTTTCCCCTCCTATCAAATTAATCCTGGGGGTATGGGGTGACATTTTACCCTCCTATCAAATTAATCCTGGGGGTATTTAGTGACCTTGCTAGAGGATGACATAGAGTATCAAAGTCATGTGGGGTATGGGGTGACCTCTCCCCTCCCATCAAATTAATCCTGGGGGTATGGGGTGACCTTTTCCCTCCTATCAAATTAATCCTGGGGATGAAATAAGAGTATCAAAATCATGATGTATGGTTACCATGCCAATGGTTCTATTTGCCATACATGATTAATATGTAATTTTATTCGTAACTTGGACAGATTTAAATATTGATAAATTATTCGGGCAAAATGAAAGAAACAATGACCTAACCTTATTTTGAAACTTGTCCCATTGAAGAAAACTTACAGTAACCTTTCCAAAAATAAATGAAATATAATAAATGAAATAATTGCTTAGGCTTACATTAAAAAAGTTACTTAACACTTAAGCTTATGCCACGCCAGGATAATTTGTGTTAGAATAATAGCCTCATTTTAAAACAAAACACAATTTCAAGTACAGTACTTAAAATATAAATTGTATATGATATATGAAGGGCCAATCTGTCCTATGTTCCACAATGTTTGATCAATGTTATTTCCCCTAAGCCTACCATTGCCGATAGGAATTTAATGTTAAAGCCTAGATGCTGATATTTACTTTGACAAAGGAATCCCTTAAAAATTGCTTTATTCATGCTGAATCAATTTTTATGGAATCCTTTAATTTATGTTTTTATGTGTTTCTGTAAGTTGTTTTACTTTTTTTAATATCAGAAGGTTGTCAATATCTGTGCTAGTATGAAAGAAATAAAACCTGAACAAAGTAAATAACAGGCCAAAGAAAACACTTGCTGACTATTTCATTCTGAACCTTCATTTATAAGCCTTCTATTTTGCACCGGACATTTTGAAAATTTCAGGGGCCGTCCATTGTACATGGTCTGTGAGGTCTAACAAACTTGTTTCTTGCCCTATTGACTAGTCTTTTGTTTTGTTAGGTTTCTGCCACCGACGCTGACCAGGGTTCCAATGCTGCCATCAGCTACCACATCACCGGTGGCAACACCAACAATGCATTCGCCATCGATGCCCAGACGGGAATCATCACCATCAAGAATAGCCTGGATAGGGAAACCCAAGACCTGTACCGACTGACGCTCCAGGCTCGGGACAATGGCAACCCACGCAAGGACGACACAGTCATGCTGAAAGTGACCATAAACGATCGGAACGACAACAGGCCCACTTTCCCCATTCATGATCCGGTATCAATCAATGAAGGTGTGTTGTTATTGCAGTGTCTTCGTTGTAAAGAATTTGGTCAAATTGTTTTTGTCATTTCAAGTGTTTGAGACTTTTCCCTCCCGCTCCACCTCAAGATCTCATCTCCTAAGGCATAATAAAAATGTTAAATGGTAATAAAAAATATATTTTTCCTTCATCCACCTACAAAATGTTTCTAATCATTTTATTTTATTTTGTCAAAACATCCATCTCTGCTAGTCCCCCAAACAACATCTGTTATTAAATGCTTCTTATCTGCAAATCTGCTATTGTGATACACCTGCTGTATAATAATAACAAAGTATTACCATAACAACACTGAGATATTTTATTTTTTATTCCAATTAGATGGAAATATTCGATTAAGAGAAGTACATGAACTAAAAATATTAATGTTATATCCAGAGACAATTTTATTTTTCAGGAGATTGTTGTTTATCTAACATGTACTTTCTCTTCGGTTGTTTTTCTAGGCTTGGAGATAGGCTCGGTTGTTACCACGGTGACAGCAGAGGACCCGGACACCTACCCGTCAATCACCTACTTCTTCGCCCCTGGGGGTAACCCGGGCCGCATGTTCAACATTGATGCCTACAGTGGGACCGTGACCTTAGCAGAGCCCCTGGACCGGGAGCGTCAGTCCTCGTACACCTTACAAGTATCTGCATCGGACGTGGCCCATATCGATACTATGTCCATTGTGGTCACTGTTCTCGATGAAAATGACAATGCCCCAGTCTTCACCCAGCAGTCGTACCAGGTAAGTTTCGCAAACATCTATTTCTTCCTCAGAAGCCACTTCCCAAGACAGGTCACTGGCCCCATTTCCATGTTATTTGTTACAACAGCATCTGGTCCATGGGCCGGACATTTGATCAGGGCTGCGATGGCAATCCATAAATGGAATTTCAATTTTAACCTAACCTACTTTTCTGGATATTTGCCATATATATTTCAAAAGTAAATTACACTGCAAAATAGTGCTACTTTAGTACTAGTTAGTACTACAGCACACTACTCTGTACAATACATATGCTGCTCAACACTATACTATACTATGATAAAACGGTGCTATGCCTATTGATCAGTATATCCATAAATGTAAATATATAAGGTCGGGGTTAGGCCAAAATGACATGTTTGTTTGTCCTCACCTAACAGAACATGTGTTTTGGCCCTGACTGTGTTTTTTTTTTGCAGCTGAAAATTTGAAACATTACTGGGAAAATAGAATGTTAAGGTTCAGGCTACTGGGGGGCAACTGAAATTTTTGAGGGGGCAACATTTTTTGTGGGCTTAAATATTTTTTATTCAAAATCTGGGGGGCAAATGGGGGGCCACTGCAAATGCCCCTTGATAAGAAGGTTCACCACTCCTGTGTTATAGCATTGAGCCTAACTACTTGGGTAATCATATACAGAGTTACTTAGTATGTACTTGTTATCAATTTATATGCTGTTCAAAAGAAATGCTGCCCTCTATGGACTGAGCATATTTATTTATCCCATAGAGCAGGGCCTTGATGGTATTAACAAAAAAAAAAACACTAACAAATCATCAGTTCATAATATCCAAAGATCAATGAAAAATTTAACCTAAGGTGCACCAGTGACATTTGGAGGAACTAAATTTAAAAATCTAATTAAAAAAGGTTAAAGCTAAAGATGATATGGAAAAATAAAATCATAAATGTGTATTTGTATATGTAACCAACATGGTATTACCCATCTATACACCAGGGAGAGGCCAAAGTGGTTTTCTTGACCAAGAACAAAAACAATTAATCTAGTCATGACACAAAAACTGGCCAGGATTAGAACCTGTGACTCTTAGTCCTAACCGCCCGAGTCCTAACCACTTGACCACAATGTTCCCAAAGGGACACGTGGAAGTAACTCCACAATGTTATATCTTATAAATGATCCTCATATATTAAAACCATCAATAACCTTTCTGTTAAAAAAATACTATTGTAGCTGGATTTGGGTCAGGTTTTATGGGGCGATCAAACTTACAGGCATATGTTCAAGAAACATATACTGTAAAGACATCACTCCAAATGATAGCAGAAAATACTACGGATATGTACATCATTTGCAATATTATTGTGGACTGCCTAAGATATGCAGCAAAACAATAACATTGCAGTTAATAAATACAAGCCTTGCAAAGGCCTACACAAGAGAAATTTGAATTGTACTGTGGCCACTTAAAGTTAGCCTTTTGTTAAAGTTATAGGCCAAGTCTGCTCCAAAATTGATCTTCACAGATCTGCTCTATCCACCAAGTTATACCTTAAAGTAGGCTATAGTGAATGCATCACAACAGTGTACAATGATTGGAGGATATCCTGATGTTGTGGACAGTGAAACTCACAATAGCTGGAATATATTATATATTCATATGTTGGTCTCTTCTTGTGTCCCCAACAGGTAATGCTTCCAGAACTAACCCCTAGTGGGCATCTGGTGATGACGGTGAATGCAACGGACGCTGACAGTGGGCCCAATGCCAGGATAAGGTACAGCATGGGCGTCCCACCCATTCAGGAATTCTCCATCGACTCTGATACCGGTGCTATCCGTACCGAACAGACAGTCCAGTACAATGCGGCCCAGCCTGTGATCCAACTTGTGATCACAGCAACAGATCGAGGAACCCCGCCGTTGTCACAAGTGGTTGCGGTGCGGATCCAGGTCGTGGATATTAACAACAACGCGCCCGTGTTTGCGTCGCACATCTACCACGGAACTGTCAGCGAGAATGCTCCAGAGGATACATTAGTCGTGACCGTTTCCGCTAGCGACCACGATGTGCATTTTGCCAACAGCAAGATCGACTACAGCATCACAGAGGGGAATGAAGATAACAAGTTTCTCATTTCGGCAGACACTGGTGATATCACAGTATACAACCTGTTGGATAGAGAGACCACAGAAGTGTACACGTTAACAGTGAAGGCTGCAGATAGAGGGAGCCCTCAGAGATCCTCCACTGTTGAAGTAGTCGTAGAAGTTTTGGATGTCAATGACCATACACCAGTATTTAGCCCTGCAGAGTATTCAGGTGAAATTAGCGAAGGAGCTGAAATTGGGGCGACGGTTTTGCAGGTTCATACATTTGACCTTGATAAAGACGAGAATGCTAAAGTCACATACGACATCATATCCGGCAATGGCCAAGGCTTCTTTGCCATCGATGCGAACAATGGTTGGATATCTGTGCGAGGTAACCTCGATCACGAGGAAATGCCAGAAGCAAGGCTGGTGGTGAAGGCCTCGGACCGAGGCGTGAATTCCTCCAGTAGTAACGTCATTGTCTACATCAATGTCACAGATGAGAATGACAATCGGCCATACTTCCCTGTAATGATGTACCTGGAGAAATTACCCGAGAACACGCCCCCAGGGGTTGTGTTTACAGCAGAGGCCCACGATAAAGATAACGGCATCTACGGCCAGCTGGAATACTTCATCGTCGACGGCACAGGAAAAGACTACTTTCAAATCGACCGCGCGACCGGCGAGGTCAGCGCTAATCAAATGTTTGATTATGAAGAGGTCCAGTCGTACACTTTGATCATCCGTGCCATGGACAGCGGTCAGGAGGCAGTCCAGGTTCAAGCCCAGGTCAGCATAACCGGCGTTGATGAGTACCTGCCAGTCTTTGAAGAGAACAGCTACTATTTTAGTGTCAGCGCAGATGCTAGAGAAGGGGACGAGATTGGCAGGGTCAGTGCTACAGACCAAGACTCTGGCCCCGACAGCCAAATCCTCTTCTCCTTTAATACAGAGCAAGAGCATTTTGCCATCGATGAGGTGACTGGTATCCTGACAGTTAAATTGTCATTGAACAGTGGTAGCAGCAACCAGAGAGCCAAACGATCCGTGGAAAATACCTTCACATTTATCATCAGGGCAAATTCGGGTCAGCCCAACTCTTTGGTCGAGCAGGTTCCAGCTACAATCGAAGTTGCCCCAGCGAGTAGTAACCCCAGCTTACTGGTATTTATCTTTGGGACTGTGGGATTTGTCGTGGTGCTCCTGGTTATTTTATTCCTCGTCGCCCTCATTAGAATCAGGCGGAAACAAAAGCGGGAACCCCAGCAGGATGGGGGCAACCTGAACCGCTCTGTCTCTCCCCGGTCATACGATGCAACATTTGATCAGCAGGTGGAGATGAGGCATGGCATCTTGAATCCAAACATAACTGAGAATCACATGCTGAAGGGGCAGTACACCCCCAGGGGTATGTACGGTGTACCCCCAACCCACAGCTCGATGGAGGTAGGCCATCTGACCAAGACGGATATCTCCGACCAGTCCCACTCTGCGTCCAGCGGACGCGGCTCTGCGACAGTAGAGGACGAAGAGATTCGGCAGATCAATGAGAGGACGGTGCCCCATCAGCCGAGGGATGTGTTGGACTCTGGCATACAGCCTGACCACTATGACGGCTCCTACAGGAACAGCGCATCGGATATGAACTCCCCACGAACAAAACCTTTCAGTACCAGTGTGGAGAGCATGCATGTGTTTGGGGAGGAGGGTGGCGGGGAAGCAGGGGGGCAGATAGGACACCTCATTTATGCCCAGTTAGATGAATCCATCACAGATGAAGATATTGCAGTGGTAGATGGGGCTAATATATTTGGTTATAATAGTGAAGGGCAGCCTATGATTGGCGGCTCATTGAGTTCCATCGTTAATAGTGAGGAAGAGTTCTCAGGAAGCTACAACTGGGATTATCTTTTAGACTGGGGTCCCCAGTTCCAGCCATTAGCTGATGTCTTTGCAGAAATAGCCAAACTTAAAGATGATACAATTATTCCAAAGAGTGAAAGTAGACTATACCAAGGGAAGGCTTTTCAGCCCCTCAACAAGGCATACCCACCACCGTTGATCACTAACGTGGTACACGGACCAATCAAACAGTTGCATAATTCTGTTGAAAAGAACAACTCGGTGAACCAATCACAAATGATGCGTAGCAATTTGCCCCGATCCCCTATATCCTATGACAATTCTTATGTACCATCTGCTGTAACCCCTGACCTTTCCCCATCACTCTCACCTCTTGCGCCAGGGACACCCTCCTTATCCCCTCTGGTAACATCTGCGGGGGTAAGCTCAAACAATGGCAGTCGATCAAACTCCAGTTCTAGCTCTTACATCACACCCAGAGGGGGCAGGATGGTCACAATGCCTTCTAACCTGAGGCATGAGACAGAGATACAGATTTGAGTGCAAAGCAAGTGTCAGCAGAATATATGAGGTATGCTTTAAAAGCATGAGGTATATTTTTCAAAGAATTATCAGAGTATTAAGAACATTACATATCGGTGAGATGCATCTATTGGATTTGGAGGTACACCAATCTAAGCAGCTGAAGATGAGGTATAGCAGTTAAAGCATCGGTAGAATATGAGGTACAATAGTAACATGGGGAATATAATGTACACATGTAAAAGCATAAGAATATATGAGTTAAATTTTTAATAAAAGAGTATGAAGTGTATGAAGAGTATGAGTGTGGAGTTGGCTAATATAAGCAGCAGAATAATGTGGTTTAAGAATCATCAGAATATGAGGTACAACAAAATAGGGATCATCAGAATATAACTGACACCAGTATCATGGGGATATAATGTACACAAGTGAAAGTATCAGAATGAGGTAAAACATTAAGCATTATCAGAATATTAGGTACGACAGTTTAAGAATCATCAGAATATGAGGTACAACTGTTTAAGAATCATCAGAATATGAGGTACAACTGTTTAAGAATCATCAGAATATGAGGTATAACAGTTTAAGAATCATCAGATTATGAGGTATAACAGTTTAAGAATCATCAGAATATGAGGTACAACTGTTTAAGAATCATCAGAATATGAGGTACAACTGTTTAAGAAT
>JAODFY010078223.1:0-11966 GCA_027580055.1 Paracaudina chilensis | reverse complement strand
CAAACACAAACACACCTTGGAAAACAGCAATTTCATTCCTCTTCTTATTTCAGCTTTAAAGATGGAGTTACTTATTTCTAGAATAAGAATGATTTATGATGTAATTTCCTTGTATTACACAAGTAAATACCAAACAACATATTTTAATATGATATCACTAATTATTAGTTACTCTTTAAAATGTGCAGTCATCTTTCATTGCTTGTGTACATTAATTCCAACGATAACACTATTTACAAAATATATTAGATATATTGCAAGGGAATAAATAATCCCCCCCCCAAAAAAAAAAAACCAAGGGTGCATCAAATTTACAAAATGGTTGGTTGAGGGGGAATATTTACAGGTAGGGAGAATATTTCCTAGGAAATAATCCCACCGTGTTTCTTTTCTCAGTTTCTTTTTCTCAGTTTATTGGTAATTTATTAACAATAAGTTTCTTAATCTGTTATGCAAGAAATTGAAGAAAAGTTTCCAAATTTTCAAGTTTCCAAATGATTATCAAGCCCATCTGCTGCTCACTTGATGTACTGCATTATTTTAATATTTGGCTTGATACACCTGTAGCTGTGGACACTTGCATGTAAATGCCTATTAACTGTGTCAAGTCCCAGTGGCATGGGCAGATTTTTACTGCACATACAGATTATTCGGGTGACTGTAGTTTATGCTTATAAAATATTAACCTTTTTTTTTATTGTATTTTTTTTATTTTTTTATTTTATGGTCACTTTGGTCAAAATTGTGGATTATGAAATATCTGGATTCTGACCTTTCTTTTCATCAAATGATAAACAGAGCCATAAATAATGATCCTCAGGTGAGCACTTATTTGTGAAAGTCCACATGTGTGACCAAATCAAATTTTCTTTAAACATGTTTATATTTATCATACAGTATACTTGCTCTCTCTCCTGCCACAAACGTGACTGTGGTGAATTTAAGAGTTCCCATACCCCCTTACTCACACACTAGCTTATATAAGGAAATATCACACATATGACTAACACTTGTTTCTTAGTTAATAGGTCATGTGGCTTGGAACTTTTAGACAATGGTTGGGAAAACACCACAAATACCATGTTGCAAGTTGTCCCTGGAATTTTGTCACCAGTGCTTTCAATACAACGCAAAATTTAACTGTTTCTATGACATTGGAATAAATTATGAAATTGGTGGACAATATAGACAAGGTAACTCTATATATTAAAATAATATGAAAATGGTTTTCATAAAGGGGTTAACTTCAAAATATGACATTTTTAAAAAATAAAACTAGCCTGTAT
The DNA here is from genome assembly GCA_027580055.1 of Paracaudina chilensis. Classification (NCBI taxonomy): domain Eukaryota; kingdom Metazoa; phylum Echinodermata; class Holothuroidea; order Molpadida; family Caudinidae; genus Paracaudina; species Paracaudina chilensis. Next base: position 10,680 of record JAODFY010078223.1, on the reverse strand, counting down.
AACACAACTGAAAGATGGTAACATATTACATATTTTGGAAACAAGTATATTATGAAATCATTGCCCTTCTAAATTTTTTAACAATTTATATTTATAAATTATAATAAAAATCTATGAAAAGTATACAACACTGTAGTCAAGGAAACATGACAAAAATGAGTCAAATCATAGTGGCACATCTATAAGACATTTTCTTTCAACAGTACATGGTATGTTCAGTAGGCTACATGGTATGTATGTTGTTATGAAGATTAAAAAAAAAGTATTAGGCTTACAGTTTTCCATTGATTTATGATTTCTGTATTTTGTTTTCTCTGTGTGCCCATTAGTATGCATCATTACCATAACAATAGGATTTGCCAGTGCTCAGTTTCATTAAAAAAATTATTTTAAATTTAATATATTTAAATTTAATTAATTATAAATTATATTAAGGTCAGGGTATGAACTTAGATGAAAAAATAACCTCAAACCCAAACAGTTTTGAAATATTTACTAAATGCACCTTCTTTCATGCAAAATCTCTTTTTAAATTAATAAATAATCTCCAAATAGCCTATATGTCTGTAAATTAAACAGTGACCCAGAGCTGTAATTTATGACCCATCTGCTGGTCATAAATTTCATAAGGAGTGGTTGAATAATAGTGGTTGAATAATTTAATTCATAATCCAAGATCACAATAACAAACTTGTGATTCCTTGTCATTAAATGAAAACTGATCACAAGTAACCATTCAATTCAGTGAATTTACAAGCTACATGGGGCAAGTGGTGTTATTTACATTTTTTAAACATGTAATTGACCAATCATATGAACAATAAAGCCACCCATCACACTATGTACTTCTAAGGCTCCTAATCACCTGATGATATCAACTGTAAATCAAAGAAATCCCACTTTTAAACACAAACAATGCCAACAAAAGTTGGAACAAAACTACAAAAGCCAATGATTTGTAGAACTGGTGGATAATCATTGAAAGATGTGTGCAAACTAAAGCAAAGTGAAATCAAAATCAATCAAGCTATAGAACCAGGTTACAAAGGCTGCTAGTCATATCAATCATACTCGTAGATATTCCCTCGCTTGAATACAAAAGCATAAAAGGAGGTTGTTAGCTGCAAAGAGAATTAAGTCAATAATATTCAACAACCTGTTGTCACCCATATCTTCCCACACTTACACTAAGTGACAAAGCTCAATTGTTTGTTGCATATAAAGCCAAAGGGAACCACCCAGGTTGGATATTCAGCATTTGAGTCGACGACCTAAATGCATTGTGAAGATATTAGCACCCATCATCGATTTTGCAAAGTTTGTGAGATGTGACAATTTTTTTTTTTTTTTTTTACTTTTTACGATTTGTTATAGCTTGTTTAACATTTATTGCTAGTTTCTATTTTTCCCCTTTTTGTAATAAAATAAACCATGCATCCTTGATAAGGTCACACCCAAGTTCACAATGTACTAGGTGTGTTGAAGCACCTTTCAAGCACAGTGCCAGCCAAGTTGTACCAAACGTTTTGAGGGTACACTAGGGTTGGCAATTTGTAGTGAATTTTTACCATGGGTGAATGCTCATGAAAATGTGGTGTACATCAGAAATGATATTGTGTGACACAAGGAAGTGAAACTAAATGGTCAAAATTTAGGGGAAAACAAACAGTGCAATAATAACCCTCGCTGAAGATTTTGTGCTCAATTTTTTTTTTTTGGCAGATACTGCATGTAATGTATTCTTTTAAATGTAATGCTGAATTTGTTGTGTAAAATAAAATGTTAAAATCCAATCAGTTTACTGATACCTTGAATTTATTGTTATTTTTTATATACGAGGGAATCTTTTTCATTGTGAAGTTGTTATTTCCCATCTTATTAAATTATCCTTAAATTCCCAGGGCTTTCCAGCTTTTTCGGAGCCCATCGGTGCCAAAACCGCAAGCAGTCACTGATCAAAACACCCTTCATGACATGTGCCAACAGGTCTGTCTCACTGTCAGTAACAGAGTCTGTGTCGAACCATTGTACTTTGCTCATAACCATACCTCAAATACATAGCTTTATAGCATTCCTCCCCATGCTGTAACTCTCTCCAAATCCACCCCAAACCAGTCGTAAAGTTTTCTCCCTAGCATTTGAAAACCTACCCATTCTCAATTTACCATTAGAATAAATGCCTGTTGAAATCACCTTCAACCACAACCAGTGGGACCTTATGGCTCCTGCAAGCAACAGATGGCATTAATACATTCCCATCTGTCCATTAAAGATCCCATGCACCTAGTCCAGACTCCACTTGCTGCATCAGGAGACCAATTATTACCTCAAACACTCCCTGTATGTTCCCAAATGCAGACTCTCCACATTTCAATGTTCCCAAATGTAGAGTAGGTTGAAACATTGCCTTTGTATGAAATTTATTGTGCATTTCAAAAAATTGAATTAAAGGGAACCATTCTAAATGAAGAGAATCCTATTGAGTTGATATTGAGTTGATATTGTGTTTAATAAATTCTGAAAATAGTTTGAACTGCTTAACAAAGCCCTATAATGGGCCTAGGTCCATAGCAGCAGGTGGGGGCTTAGTGAAATGACCCTGGTGGAGATGGGGGCCCATGCCCTTATAAGCATATTGGGTCCTCTCATGGGCACTGGCAAGGAGGCAACAGGGGGCAAAGATAGTGCTCCTGAGTAAGAATTTACTTTTTGGTTCAATTTCATGAATTTATCAATTCTACTAAATAACTATGATTTTGGACAACTAAAAAAAAGACATTCATGATTGTAAATATTATATTAATAAATATATTTGTACTGGTGGTTATTTTTTATATTTTCTACTCGATTGTGCAAAATTATTATTGGCTGTCTAAATTATTTATCATGTAGCAGAACACTGGCTTGCCTGTCCCACCACCAACCTCTACTAAAAATAAAAATAAAAACAGCAAATTTAATATAATCTTAGAATTCTTGTATTATACATTCCAAAGGAATAAACAAATTTGCAAGTAGATTAAATCATGCATTTGATCATCCTAACTGGCTCCAATTTTCAGGCAAAAAACAAAAGCCTCTAATTTCTAAATTTGACACAATCATACTGTAATATCTAAGTATTCAAACTGTCAAATGGAGACAGTTGTTGGAGTAGGACCACAGGAAGAGAGGTCTTCATGTGTAGGATGAGGTGAACTGCCTATGGCCATCATCGGTTCAGCCCCCTGGGATGAACCATGCCCCCTAGGGCACGGACATGTTCATAAGGTCGAAAATAGGATACATTCTTATAAACATTGTGTTTACGCGAGAAACTGAATTTAAAAAAAACATTGTTAGCCCGGGCACAGGGATGAAAATATGATACAAAACATTTTGTTGACAAACCCAGTTCAAACCATTGTGTTTTTATCAAGGCTAGATGTGTTTCTGTGGATTATGACAGGTGTTAACTGTACAAATCATTCAAAACAATTCATTCTAACACTAAATTATTGTCATGTCTTGTGATACCATTCCAATACAGATTGTCACAACTCAAAACCATAAAAAACATTTTTTTAGTGTGTGGTCATTTTGTCCCCCCACCCCCCAATACTGAGAATCACAGTCCTTGCCTGTTGGAATTCTTGAAACTTGTCAGCTAATTGTTGCATTGCATTCAGCTAATTGGTTGCAATGGCATTCAGCTAATTGTTGCATTAAAGTCAGCTAATTATTGCATTAAAGTCAGCTAATTGTTGCATTAAAGTCAGTTAATTGTTACACTGAATTCAGCTAGTTGTTGCAGCATTGAATTCTGTTATTTTGAATAACACATTCAAGAGACAAATTTTGGGAAGTTTTTTTCATTTAAACTGAGCTCTGCTGTAAACCCAATTGATCACAGCTGACTAGAATTCTAGAATCACATTCTAGGGTGTCCCAGGTATTTTTCTCATCAACTGGCACTTAGTTAAAATGCAGTGAACTTCTGTATTTTCTGCAGAAGCATTTTCTAGCTGACTTTCTTGAGCACCGAGTGGGCCCGGGAAAACTCCACCGGTTAGGTCACTTAGGAAGAATGTGAAGACAAAACATAGGCAAATCAAATACTGTGGGACTTGAATGCAATGGGAACTATCTTGTCTTTTCTGGATAATGGTGAAAAATGTAAAAAATTCACCTTTTCAGACACATAATTTCCAGAAATGAAAAGTTACTACCAGACATGAACTAAAGAATTTGTGAGTTTTGCCACACTGGCAAAACCCATCTGAATTACCTTTGTGGTATATACCCCATCTGAATTACCTTTGTGGTATATACCCCATCTGAATTACCTTTGTGGTATATATACCCATCTGAATTACCTTTGTGGTATATACCCCCATCTGAATTACCTTTGTGGTATATACCCCATCTGAATAACCTTTGTGGTATATACCCCATCTGAATTACCTTTGTGGTATATACCCCATCTGAATTACCTAAAGTTGTGGTATATATACCCCATTAATTTTACTAATATTTGCCTGATACAGTAAGTTTAGAAATTAAAACCAACAATCTCAATATTGTACTTTCATTGTACAAGCCAACATTGTACAAACCAATGATGACTTAACTCTGAAAATTAGCAGAATGCGATACCATAAAGCTTGGCAAAACACTTGATTTGTAATTCGAGTGACCTCTGTATATATATATTAAATAGAAGTACTTTCCATTAGATTTGTTTAAACTTTTGAGCCAATATATGTAAATCCTCCTTCCTATTGAAATAGTAAATAACTTTAGCAAACAAGTTTCAAAGTGATAATACGCATTTCAATTTTGAACATCATGACCGTTCCTTTCCATTTAACATAAAAAGCGGAAATTGTTTTTTGGCCGGTTAGGATTTTAAAATCTTGTTTTCTTTCCTAAATTTGTTAGTATTAAAATCAATAAAAAAACAGATTTTCTTCTTTTTTTATCCCAGAGTATGTTAGCTTTGATTTGAATCTTTGCGTTTATTTTCTCAAATTTGAACCTAAATTTCTTCCCCTATTGAACAGAAACCGTAGCCTTACTCAACTGACCCTAAGAGGCTCCAAATATCAATTTGGCAACTTTTTTGTCCTCTTTGGCCCACAATTTTGCACCCTTAAAAAGTAGCACCCCTATTTGAAGTTGGCATCATTTGAATTAGGGAGGATGTGGGACCTGGTCATGGTCGGTAGCTAGATTTTGTACCACTGTTAGAGTACTTCCCTTGAATGAATGCTTCCCAGATTAATAATCTTTATACTGAAGCTGAATACTTGTCCTTGTATCGTCAACACAAATAAAAAAAAATTAAAATCATACCATGTACTTATTTAGTTATATTTAATTTTTAGAATATATACTTATTTTGTCTTTTGAAAAGCGTTGTCTTTGGTAATGTTACTGTTCTAAAATATTAAACTGAAAAGATATTAAATTGTGACTTTAAATATTAATGTGTGTTGTTTATATGAGACAACGGTATCGAGCAGAGTACCAAACTAATTATTTTCACTTTTCTTTGACAGGTTAAAAAATTCCCACTTTCTTTACCAATAATGTCATACAAATTTCATGCATAACTTAGCATCCTCTTATATTTCTCATCCACCCTCACAAAATGCCCTGCAGCCATCTGACTCAACCTGATATTCCCTCTTTTGAAAAAGCATTATGTGATACCATTCCAATCTATTGTGTAATTGTTATGCAAATGAGGGGAAACAATAGGCCACTGGATTGAATTGGGGAGTGAGTGTGAAGTAAGCCAGCTCAGAGGCATTTCAAATGAAAATCAATATTACAGGATGAAGCAATGAATAGCAAGTACTTAGCCTAACATGCAGTGGTTAGATACTTGTCAATAGGGTGGAATTCCATAGCATTAGACATTCAGAGTCCACAAAATACTTTTTAGTAATCCATTGTGGGTGGGCTGGAAAAGGCTTAGAATTTAGTAGACTTATGATGAAATTTGGATATCAAACAGGTTTCACTCAACATGAAAGTTTGTGGTAAAATCAAGTACAAACAGGAACACAAAGTTGTGTTGAGATTCCTTGCCTGAAGGAATAAAATATTGAAATTATTTTTTAAATTCTCATTTTAATAATATCAATGTGTCTTCAGTGGACATATTATGGGGGGTTACAGGGATACAGGAAACACATAGTACCATTTAATTTGCCATATTTATTAAGGGCCATGACGGAGGGGATTATTCAATTTTGGAGGTGTATGTGCAGTGGCAGCACTATGGGGGGAGGGGAATTACTACCAGATTTGCCTTTCCCATATAGTTGCCCCACAATGTTTAAACTCATTGTCCAAAACAAAAACTGCTGGCAATGAATATGAATGCTGAGCATGTACCAACATCCAAGGTGTTTGCAGAGATGGTTAAATATATTTTAACAGATAAAGTATACATCGACCTTACAAAACACAATCTAAAATCTTGTTTTAGTGAGATTAATCAAGAACTTATAATGATAACTGTGATAATGTTACGTCCATTTCCGCCTTTCAGCCCTGGTTAGTTTGTAATATTTTATTGAATATATATACTGTATAATATACAGTATTATTTTTTAAACAATTCATGTACTGCCAACCCATGTTTCCAGTTTGGCTCTCCACAAGTAAGGCATTCTAGGATAAATGAAGATTTGGTATGGGTATTTTTCATGCCAGAATACTGGAATAAGGTTATAAAATCTGTAATTCAATATTTTATCACCTTTAATCTGTTTGAAAAGTGCTCCTGGTTGGCCCTCCTGCATAACCTAAAAAAAAAAACTTTTTCCCATAAATCAGTCTTTATAACGGGTCAATGAATTGAGTCAATACATCGAAGGATAAGCAGGTGTTACCTTACATGACCTAATACAGTTAACATCGTGATGCAATGCTCAAACTGTTTCTTTAAAGGTATAGGCCTACATGTATTATCAGATTTTTAGCCGACTTTGTGTGAATGTCCCAACTTGTTCCCAAGTGAATCCCGTAAACGAAATGTCACTAGATAGTTATTTCACCAATGGTAACCCCAATTTGTGAGACAAGAAAGTGAGACTAGAAAGTGAAGACTAGATCAAAGTCTTGAAAAATGTTATACATTTTTTCTGCAATATAATGATATTAATTCATAGCACAGTTATTTTTTACTGAATAATATTAGTATACATGTTGAATTCTCGGAAATGTGATAGTCAGGACTATGAATGCTTATAAAATTCTGAAATAGCAATTTTAGAATTTCATTGCTTTGAATTTGCGCTTGATTGTTGCCTATGCTGGCAATTTTTTGTCTAATAAATATAAAATGTGATAATTAGCCCTTTAACTTGAAGGCAGACACCGATGTTAGATTGATCACAGAGACCTGACTGGTTCACTGCCATCACATGATAGTTCCACCCATCCCCAATCGAAATGTTCTTGAAATATGATATGATAAATACATGTTTGTACAAAATGATGAATGTATGCACTTACCCCATACTGTGAAACACACAATAGCATGCTATTCGTGCACAAACAAATTTGAGAGCATTTTTCTCTTGGTCTCACTTATGGTCTCTTAGTCTCTTATAGTGAACAGTAAAAGTTGATTACTTCAATTTTAGTTCACACTCGTTAATAAACACCCCCCCCCCCCCCCCCCAATGAATAAAATCACATCCCACGAAAGTTTAATTTACTTCAAACTTCAAATGCCATTAGATTACACCTTAGGCCGAATGAATGTGAAGGGAGGGAAACCTTTATAATTTTTAAACCCTTCAGCTTACTTTTTGAATAAAGTTTTGCAGCTACTGTTCAATATCTGGTTTTTCAATTGTCTCATTTTTCGGTAAGGTATTGGGCCCAAACTTTATATTATATTTATTTAACAATTACTTGAAACTCATATAGTGGATATTACCCAGAACCCCCTCCCCAGCTGTGCGATAAACAAGTTTTACTGATATTTATCTGTGCTCCCATTGATGAAAAAAAAATTCTCAAAATAGTGTCATATTAGCTAGGGGATGAGACTACATGTACAGTATTAGAACTGCTTTAATACTTCTCATTGTGAGTTTTGTCAGCCACATTCAGTCAGTAACCAGACCATGTTATTTAACAGGTGCTAATCGATTTATTGAGAATGAATGAAAAGATGTGAGGTTATGCAGTTTATGACTTTGAGATCATTAACATACATTGTAAAATGTTGATTTAAACTGTTAAGTTACCCAGGTATGCATCACATTGTGACATTTATTACACTGGATATCAAGATTGCACCTCACCGAATGGGACAAGGCATGAAATCTTAGCCAGCAACCTGGGATTGGGTTTCAGGGATTGCTGGATTGCTTCTGAAATGTCTGCAAATGCTCGCCAACATTGCTTTGGTCCTTACTTAATAATACAGCGATGCGATTTGCATGATTTTGCTGCCACCCCAGCACTAATATTATTTGATATATTTCAGCACTATTTTATATGTTCCAAAAGAGGAGAGACAACACCTCCAGTATGTGGTCCAAATAACACATACGTGGTAGTATACCTGCCCTCCCCCCCCCCTCCACCACCCCCATCAGTTGTATTGTGCCCAGCACTCAGACATATCTTTGTATGTTTTTTTACTGACCTAACAGAATGTAACGACATGTGGATTAAGGATTCAAATATTTTAGGTGGTGTTAGTTTATATGTAATTATTCCCCCTAAAAACAAGGTAGATTCACTTAAAATGACATAACTTGATAAAAATATTTCCAATTTAAATTCTTGATCCATGGGCCCTGAGATATTGTTGATCAAATGGAAGTAACAAATAATGTGGACATTTTGGGGCCATGTCCACTTTGCCGTGGAATTGCCCTTATTACATTTTAATGATATTTTTTTTTTATATAGCGCATTCTTATGTACGATGTACATTTCAATGCGCTTCATATTCATTACCCCTGGTCACTGTTATAACTTGTCTCACCCACACATACGTAGGACCAAGGTAGCAGAACAACAGCGCTTATTGACAAGTTACACCTCACAGGTCCCCAATTAGCACCTGGGTGGAGAGGAACAATCTGGATAAAGTGCCTTGCCCAAGGACACTACTCGGCAGTCCGACCAGGACTCGAACCCAAAACCTCTAGATTACAAGACCAAGCACAAGCCACTTGACCACCAAGCTCCATAGTATGATGTGCGAATATTATGTGTAACTGCAGTATAAAATATAGAACAGGCCATGCTCTGGTTCTCCATCTATATGCCAGACTGAAAATCAACAAGAGTCCTTACACAAGAAAATATTACAGTTTCTCACACCATAATTTGATGTGATGCTATTTGAAGCAAACCTGCACTAGAAATCTGAGCTACATTGACCACATAAATAAGTGGGTATTACATAACAAAGACTCCACTGTCAAGCACCTTCAAGAAGATTTGGGGACAAACAAATAACTCAACATATGACACAAGGGCCAACTTAATTAGAAAGCCTTTGACATCTTCATAGAAGACCAAGTGTCTCTTTCATACAAACTCATGGCTAAGTAGGGAACAAATAAGAGTTTTAAGATGGTTTCCATTTGGAATTTAAGTACTTAGCTACAGGTCACAGCTCTGACAGGGACCAATGCCATTGTCTGGGGGAATAATTCAAATCCCCCACCTATTCAAGGAGAGCTTACCATGGTTGTAGGAGGATTACCAGCTGTATGGTCAATATAAGCTTTTACAGAAACACACAGAGTGAGGATTTTGAAATACTATTGATTTGTAAGCTACAGAAAGATTCAATAACACCATTAACACGGGGGCATTGAAATGATGTAGGGAACAAACTTTGTACACAAAATTCATCGGAATCTATGATCAATACAAAAGAGACAAGAGATTTTATATTTAGTAGCAGAATTCATGATATGGCTAGCAAACCATTTTATCCCCTACCCCAAGAAATGATGCAAGACTTTAAAATTGGTTACTTTCTTATGTTCATCCAGAAATGAGGCAATTTGGAAGGGCTGTGGGAAAATAATTTGTCGTTACCCATCAAGGTGACAAGAATTGCTTGTGGCCATAACAACCCCCTGAGATAATCAAACAGAAATCGTGGAACGAAAACAAAATGTCCACCGATGTGTGACAGAGTGTGAAAATGCATGCCATAAGAGTCCTTCTTTGGTAGGAAATACAAAAGGAATACAATGATAGGTGTAAGGTTATCACTTAGAATGGAAAAAAGTGAATGGCAAGGTGAGAGATAATATCTGGAAGGAACACTTGGAGTTACGAAGGAAAGTAAAGTTCAAACAAAAATTATGTTTGCATTAGACCCAGTTCAGGCCCCCTGATATCATTATAATGGTATCTATGAGATACACCCAGATGAACACACATATGTTCAAACTTATTTTAATTGGATTTTACTTTCCCCTTCTCAATGTGTTTGAATTTTGGGGTTTTCCTTTGGGGCGATTCCACGCTAACTCGCATTAAACTTTTTCATGTTTTTTTAGTCTAAGTGATGCAGCTTGAACAAGGAATAGTATTGCAGGTTGATTATTTGTGGTATTATAGTCAACACTCAAAGCTATGATCTAAAATTATTAGGGGTGATGGCACTGCTTTGTCTTATGCATGGTGCTCTTGAGAAAA
>JAODFY010078112.1:0-11967 GCA_027580055.1 Paracaudina chilensis | reverse complement strand
CGCCGCCGGGGTTTTGTTATTGGGGCTATTAGTAATTTGTGTTCTACGCGCAGGGGCGTGGCTAATCTTAAATTTTGTAGGCCTAAGTCAGTTGTATGTATGTTTTAAAAATTAGGTTCACTGTTGCGACAGTATGAAGAATAACTAATTGCATAGTTTTATTATATCAGGAGCTATTTATGTGTTTGTCCTACATATATCATGCATTGAACCATGTGCAACATAAGCAAATGGCGGCCGGAATGCGTGGAATGGTCCAAGCAGCGCCACCATCGGAAATGACACTTTTTATTTTGAGATATCAAAGAAAAGAAAGTAGTTTGGTAAAATGTTTGGTGTGCGCAGGATTTCGTAAAGTGTGTGTGTGTGGGGGCGCAAACGCCCGACTGGATTTCTGTTGAGTGGGACTATAACGCGGTACGGAAGGCCACAGACTAAGCGCATGGCAAATGAGGATCAAAATTGGGGGCTACTTGCTCTCTGTTGATGCTGCCGAATACAAATATACAATTACCAGATGTTGCGCGGTGACTAATATTTTATATCCTAATTATGTATTTTTAAAGAATTCGAACATATCATGAACAACATTTGGGACCGCGCCTGCCGCAAGGGTGTCCGTTTGCAAGCGGTATTGTGAAGTACAGTAACTGGGTACGTTACAGAACCCTGCCTGTTAATTTTGTACTCAAACATCAGGTCTGTGTGCACATCTATGCTACAGTGCATTTAGTACAAAGTGGCTCTATGACCTCAAACATTGATTCCATCTAAAGTTTGGATACCCAATGTGTGCCGTATTGAGTGATTAACTTTCAGATACTTAACTTTAGATACTTGGTAAAATGCCCAGCTGTTCTGAATTTGTCACCTGTGAAATATGGATAATAAACGCGATAATAAACGCTTATCGGCCCCGATAATAAACGCTTATCGGCCCCGACCCAGTGGTTGCGCCCTTGGTCGGTTCTGTTGGGAGATTTCATCAAGGTAGGTCGGAGGACAAATTCTTCATAATAGATAGAGCTACAACAACAAGCAAGGTCTGGTACGTGCCTATAGGGTATAAGTGATCAGTTAGTGAAGGGAAACATGAAGTCAAAGTCTGCAGAAAGACATCGAGGAAGCTCAACACCACCGGTAGGTAATACATTCCGCAGAGGATGTGATAGAGGATGGCGTCATCACCTTAACCACAGTGGGCAGCAGCAACTCGGATGAAGACCCCGAGGTATAGGACCGATACAAGGAGTCGTCAAAGTTTATAATTTCGACTTTAGCTGTTATATTCTCGGGCTGCATTGCAATGTCGAGAAATCATTACATGGTACCATGGTTAGTGTGAGTGTCACATGTAATTGTGGACACACTGTGCTGGAGTGGTTTCCAGTTGGTAATTTATTATCCTCAGCGTGTGTGTATACATTGGCGTGTGATTGGTGATGGTCGATGTGACTGGGTTCATGTGTTCTGAGCTTGTACAAGTAAGTCAGTTGCAATGGAGAGTGTCTAGATGTGATTTTAGAATGTAATGCAGTGGGTTTAATTGGTACTGACCGACACACAGGTATCCGAAAGCTGATGAGAGAGGGTTATGCTGACAGCAACCACCAGTTTGATGTTTGGCACCTATCAAAAAGCATTGGCAAACAATTATCAGCTCTCTAGCTAAGCAGCGGGACTTTACTGAACTTGGTCGAGTGCCCAAAATTGTAATGAAAACTGGCCACTTCTCTGTGAAATGTGGACATCAGTGTTCACAGCTGGAACAGTTGTGACCTCTATCATAGATGCAGTCACACTGCCCTTTCACCTGAAGAGGAGCGAGAAAGGAAATGGCTTAGGCCAGGTTCCAAAGGGGTGGTGGTCTCTTAACAAGTTACTTTTCAAAGATCTTCAGCTGGCTATTTTGTGCTCTCAGATATAGGCGTGCTTATTCTGAAGACTATCCTTATTTGTGGGACCTTATGGTTGCACCCATCCCTGAATTACCATCAAATCAGCCATGTCCCCCATTAGAACAGTTGGTGCAAAACGAGATTCAACAGAGAAAAGGGCAGTTCTGAGCCTCAGTACAATGAATGTAAGTGTTATTTATGACCTGCGGCATGAGTTAACAGTATATAATCACTCTATTGGTATATTTGTCACTGCCATCATTTAAAATCAAGATCAGTAGTATGTTTATTGTAGCCAAGCTAAAGTAGGCTTATTAGCTTCTAGTTAATTAGCCTACTTTAGCTTGGCTAATATTAAACATACTGATCTTGAATAATTAAATTTGGCCTGGTTTCTTCCAAGTGTATGGCTGGTTGGGAGTGAAAGGGTTAAATTAACACTAACCAGATCGCTCTCATGAAGAATTTGTGTTAATTTAACCCTTTCACTCCCAGCCAGCCATACACTTGGAAGAAACCAGGTTAAATGGACAGTATTGATTAGCTATGGTGAGTAGTTGCTGTCTAACAACAGTTTTCAACATGATGGTTGTCAACATGGTGGTTGCATCCTACATGTGGGACATTTCATGGTTTTGTATTCTATGTGCGCTCATTCCTTTACTATGCAAAGTAACAGTCCCCATCACAATATGTCTTGTTGTAAATATGTCAATTCAAAAAGACACTCGTGTATTTTGAAGTATTTCATGTTGAGATTTGGCCCCCATTAAAGCTCCACAGTACAAGTGCCTTACAAAATCGAAGGGGAACCACCTTTCCAGTGTTTGCTCATTATCTAGCGTAGCGGTATGTCATCTATTTACACTTAGCTGTAGAGCTAATTTAATTTTAATGGTTTGTAGGGTTATTTGAGCGGGTTACAGTTCACGTTTTCTGCACACTTCTTATCTGTAGTATACTCCAAAAAAATATCCTCATCAAATATCCTCTCATTTTGTATGGATGATTAGCCTAAGCGACCGGTAACACCATATGTCAGTTGACTGCTTAGCCTAGGCTCTAGCGTATATATAGTCAAATGGTATATTTCTTCTACTGTGGCCACGAATACCGTTCCTCATCACATTGACATTAAAAAAGTCCTGGTTTCCTTTAATGCACCCGTTTCTGTCATGTACGAATATGGCAAAGGTATTAAGTTCATGACAGCAACCACAGTCACACAACACGAGGCCTAGGCTTTTATTGGCTCGCGCTAAGTTCATGTAACTCTGAAACAGTTGCAACTCGGAAAACAATGCAAGTTGTCACAAAAGCCCGGGCCGGATTCACGCTAATTAGCATGGCGACTTCCATGATCCCGGGGAAGTCAATTAATTCGGCGTTGTTGGTATCATTATGTAATATGAGTTGTGGAACAAAATACAACCCCCCCTAAATTTATATTTTTATGGAAGCCCAGTGTCTCAGCTACATTGTAATGTATGAATTGTCAAAAGCTGATTTGTCGAATCAACACAACGTAATATGTTGTCTTCTTGACCAGTGGTTCTCAACCTTTTCCACCTTATAGAATAGCAACCGAAATCCTGTCAATTGATTACTTATATTTTTCAATGTTGTCTAATCAGCATCCTGGATGAGGTCATTTTTGCAAAATTTTGCCTTCCGAAATGCGTATCTTTGGTCATTTTCCTTCAGGAAGAATGTACACCTGTCAACATAATTTATCTTGACAAGACGAACGAAGTATTGCCTTTAAGGATGTTGAGCTGGCAACAATGTTTTTTGAACATTTTTGCCTTCGGAATGGGGCTATCTTTTTCAAGTGTTTATGCATCTGTAACGGTGCAAGGATGATCCGTACCTGTTGCCGTCCCGGGTCTTTGATGTTTATGTAAGGTGGTTTGGATGCAAAATGGTGCTATCCTTGGCATTTATCTTAATTTGTTTGCCGCCCCCAACATAATGTTTTCTTTCCATGGTAAAAATAATCGCCCAAAAAAGAGGTCTTCCTTCAAGATGGTCAACATGGAAAGGCAAGACTTACTACAAGTCGACATATTGTATATCTGTGATGTCATTATTTCAGGTGTCCCCCCCCCTAGATATCCTCCATTGTTTTTTATTAAATGTCATGGGAATGAATATTATGTAGACATAGAATATCACTTGTAGCCAGCTGAACATTCCACTGATTCCACTGATTCCAAAATACAGCTACTCGCAAAAGAAAACAGCTATGGCATCACAGGATTTATATTTAATATATACAATGCCATCTACAAAGTCGTGTATACACAAGAAATTGCATCGTAGTTGGTTAAAGACTCACAAGCCCTGAAACTGCCTTTTGACCAACATTTTTTATGATAATCAAACGTAGGAACCATAATGCCGTACACTACTTTGTCCTTGTCCATGTTTATGCATGACTATTAAAGCAACAATATAATTGATCAATACAGGTCTATAATCAGTGTAGGCCTGCTTGTAGATTATATCAGTCAGTACTGGGTGTCAGTGAGAAGATTTCGACAACATTTGAGATCTGATTGCAATGTTGATTTATAAAAATAAAAACCTTGTTTCTAATCATTATCTGTTTTTCAAAAATCAGGAGACAGCAGATGCCGCCTAGTTTTGATGGGGACGTCTGAAGGGCCGAGGCTGTCGTCCACCTCGTGCATGGAGGCGGACCATGCACGGCTTCCCGACACTGCCCTTCGTAGACGCTGGCGGGGACGGCGTTCCCCGGATGAAATTTGGTGTGGGGGGTTTGAGAGGGAAGTTTCTGCGGAACGAATAAGAGAGTTTGAGCGTGCTGATCCAACAATGCTGTACGAATTCGAAGAGATATGACGAAGTAAGTTTTCATTTATTCCACATTTGTCATAAGTTAATTCGCTAAAATAAAGAGTAGATCGACAGTGTTTTATGAATTCACCGTAGACCTTAGGAAATGTTATTAGAACATATGATACCTTTGCGCCGCAAGAAATTCAACATTTTGTTACCATTTTTCATTATGGATATCATGGTGTCAAACACGTCTTCAACATTAAAAGTGGATGTTACGGGGAGGATAGTTCGTACGGATCGGACGAAGAGAACAATTTTCAAGAAGTTTCGAGTGTAATAAGATAACAGTAGCAGACATTTAAACATGCAAATGAATTAAAAGAGAGTTTGAGCGTTGATTCTAAGTTAATTTCATTTATTCTAAGTTAATTCGCTAAAATAAAGATGAGATCGATGGTGTTTTATGAATTCACCGTAGACTTTATGAAATTTAGAGATCTTTTGTTAACTTCATCGACGATGCTGCTGAGGTGTGTCGGCAAGTGACCCCAAAATTGAGTGTCCGATGTGTAATGACAACCATACATTATTTGCATGTGATACGTTTGTAAGGGTAAGAGGCCAGAAAGGTTGTTTCAATTTTTTATTGTGGAAGGAAACACACGAAATTAACCCACCTAATGTTGCTAGACCTGATCGACCTGTTGAGTCATTGTATCCGGTGAGGCAACAGATGGTGTCACTAGGGCCGGTGCACTCCCAATAGTTCCACTCAATCTTAGGGCTAACAGCGGACAAAGAGAGATTCGTACATATGCTTTGCATTAGCCAATCAACTAGGGGTTACAGGTCAGAAAACCACCTTATCCCTGACGACACTAGAAAGGGAAAATAGTCGCACACGAACGTCATTGGTTAGTCTCAACGTAACAGGTTGTGATAACGAATTTACTATTGGTCTCCCGGTGGTGTACACAAAGCCAAAACTGCACATTCAGGATGCTCCTTACGCTGTGAGAACACAGGTTGGGTGATTAATGGCCCGCTTGGCAAAACTATCAAAACTATGAGTCATGCAGCTTCAATTAATTTTGTCCTGAAAGCACTCTGGTGCTGCAGTATGTAAACAACGTCGAAAAAAGATTTACACCAATCGTGTTTCTACTATTCACGGAGGGTCTAACCCGAATCAGTGACGAGTCCAAATTGAATCCGGCCGATGACGTTATACGAGGTCTCAGTGCTGAAGAGATCGTCAAGAACAAAAGGTGGTTACATGGACCAGAGTTTCTGCGAGAAGAGAAGTGTAGTTGGCCACGAGGTCCCGTTTTGATGGAAATTCTCCCTAGCGACGCAGAGCTTAAACTCCCGAAAGGGGCCGCTAAATCGGTCGAATCCAGCATGAGTTGTGCGACAAAGGAAGAAAGTAGTCTAGATCGACTGTTTCTGAGACGGATCTTCTCGTGGCATAGGTTGAAAAAGGACGTTGCTTGGATACCTCAAAAGGACGTTTCAAAAAGGACGTTTCATACGATACCTCAAACACAAGGCACACCGATGACGGACGTAACACCTAGTCTGTCAGCTGACAGACGCCGAAGTTTCAATTTGTAGAATGGAGATCCTTCATTGGGAATTGCATTCAAGGAAAGGACTCAAAGAAGAGCCGCCTGTACCTGTACAAGCTAAATCCTGGTATATCCTCCGAAGGTCTGATTTCTGTCGGTGGTAGCAAAGAAGGCACGCAACCCGATAAAATCATGCCTGAAAATTACCACGTGAGTACCACGCTTTAGCAGGACACTCGCTTCTTCGAGAAAGATTCTGGATAATTCAATCCAGGTCGGCTATTCGAGAAATTGCCTCGTGTGCAAGCGCTTACGTCCAGTTGAGCAAAAAAATGGCTGACGGGGTCACACCAGGTAAACCTCCCGTTCACGTATGTAGCCGTAGATTATTTTTGCCCGTTTCTTGTCAAAAGAGGGCGTAGCCAGGTAAAACGTTATGGGTGCATTTTTACATGTATGACGATTAGAGCAATCCACATTGAGATAGCCCATTCGATGGATACCGCCGACTCGTTGGCGCAGAACGTGAACTTGGATAATTGGATGCAAGTCATCTGAAACATTCAGACAGTTTGGAAGTCGCCTCAATCTTTGTCTAACTCCATCAGATCAATTGTTATCTGATGATAATTTTGTAACATCATGGACAAGTTGGTTGTCGGACCAGTTGGTACTTGAAAGATGAATCCATCCGTTGTGGGAGCAGAAATGGTCTTCCTTAGAGGATATCACAGAGTTTGCTGACAATCATATGGTAGCTAGGGCAATATACAGGAATAGGCAACATGTCCAGCACCAGGGAACTAACTCCACCAAGGCAAACTGATGCACCTAGATTTACAAGATCACCAAATGTCCAGTGTTATGCTTGCAATTATTACTGGCCTTATATCTCGTTCCACGAGGTGTAGAGTATCTAACACGACCCAACATAAAGTTACAATTGCTTGTGGAGCCTCCTAAACGAGACCTGGATTACACCTTAAAGGTAGACCTATGCAAGTTGGATGGTGCCTACTTTAAGCCACACTAGATTCAAAAGGTGTTTTTGCCTACGCTGATAGCGGTGCTGCCAAATCGCTTGTGAACCCACGACTCATAGATGCAACTAAAATCATCCCATTGGATCAGCAACTTCGTTTCTCTCTGCTGGATGATACTCCTCTGATAGTCACAGGGAAGGTGTTGACAACTGTCAATTGCAGGTGAAACTGAACTTGTTGAACTTTATGTTGCAGATATTCCATGTCAGGTACCTTTGGGTAGGGTTTTTGCACCGATATTTGACATCAATGGTAATTCATATTGGTCGGAAAGACATATTCCGCAAGTTAAATTTCCCATTGTCTCAATATTACCAAGGTCCCTTCAGGGCATACTGACATAGAGGGTGTAGTCTCGGAGAGACTTGAAGGATATGAAACTGAGGTGGAGCAATTACTGGGGGAATTTGGGGATGTTTTTGTTGACAGACCAGGGTTTTGTAATTGGCTACAGCATAGAATTGAAACGGGGGAAGCCAAACCTACAAGAAAACGTCCATATAAATTATCCCCAAGAAAACAGGAGAGTCTAAGGGAGCAAATCCAAGAAATGTTGGATCAGGATATCATTGTCCCATCTAATTCAGAGTGGTCAAGTCCAGTTGTGATGGTAGAAAAAGCTGACGGGTCATATGGATTAGCGGTGGATTATCGGGCCCTTAATTCTGTCACAAAGTTGTCAAATTACCCTTTACCCACTATTGATGACTAATTACATTCGATACATGATTCTAGATTATTCTCTACCCTAGATTTGAAATCAGGATTTTGGCAGTCGGCCATTCATCCAGATGATCAGTCAAAAACGGCCTTTGTCTGTGAAGAAGGCGTGTATCAGTTCAAACGGTTACCATTTGGGTTGCGCAATGCAAGCCAAAATTTTCAAAACCTATTAGATTTAGTTTTGGCCTCTTTTAATAAACAATCCAATAGGCGATACTATCCTTATATTGATGACATTGTGGTGCATGCTCCTACGGTAAGGGAGAACTTTGATGACCTTCGTCATGTTCTCCATTATTTTAGAAGGGCAGGCTTGGCAGTGAATCCTAAGAAGTGTTCAATATTATGTACACGGGTCCAGTTCTTATGATACATCATTGATCAAAAGGGTGTATTATTGAACCCACCTAAGTGTACATCAGTCCAAGATTTTCCTCTACCCACTGATCGAAAGTCACTTGAGAGATTCTTGGGTTTGAGTGGTTGGTGTGCTAAGTTTGTGCCAAACTATGCCACCATTGCTGAGCCTCTGCACAATTTGAGGCGCTGTGCTGTGGCAATGGTCACAGGAGTGTCAAAGGTCATTTCAGACATTAAAACAGGAGATAGCAAAGGTCGTCTCGTTTACGGTCCCAGATTTCAACAAACCATTTGAGGTTTACACTGATGCTAGTGGAGTGGGCTTAGGAGCTGCTCTCATTCAATGTTAACTTTCGGGTGAGCCTAACGTAGTTGCCTTTGCCTCTCGGAGTCTCGGGTACTGAATAAGGCCAAGCGTAATTATTCCACCACAGAATTGGAATGTTTAGCAGTGGTATTGGCATTTGAGAAATGGAGACCATACCTTGAATGTAGTAGCTCTACAGTTTTTACAGACCATCAAGGTTTGGTTTGTAGTACGACATTGAAGGGCAAGTTTGTTAGATGGGCATTGAGACTGCAAGAATTCGACTATTCAGTACATTACCGGCCAGGGACCCAGAATTTTATTCCTGATGCACTTTCCAGGGCTGCCATTTGTTCTATTGATTACGACCAAAATGTATGTTTCCACCCCAATTGTAAAGGTGACCCTTCAGACCAAATCTCATGGATTCAGTGTGAGGATTGTGAGGAGTGGTTTCACTGGCGATGTTTAGGTCTCAATAAGAAGGATGTTGCTGGGATAGATAAGTATTTTTGCCCGAATTGTTTGCCGACAGCACCTTCGGGTTCGATCACCAGTGTAGAACAGGACATGTCTGAGGTGCATGCTATACTTCCAGATGTTAATTTATTCATTTCAGAACAGCAGAATGACTCTTGTTGTATTGCATATCAGGAATCGAGTTTCTGAACATAGTCCAAACAGTCAAATTAATCAGAAATGTGTCATTGAAAACGATCTGGTAAAGTATGTCACCCCCCCCCCCCCAAAGTAATAAGGCAGTGGTGCCAAAGCAATTAGTGAATAGGGTCATTGCCCACTATCATTGTACCCCAACATGTCCTCATTTGGGTATTAGGAAAACGCTATCTAGAATTCGGGAAAAATTCTGGTGGAAAGGTATGAAAAGGTCTGTACAGGTATTTATCAGAAGATGTAGGGAATGCCAGTTGTCAAAACCAGTGTATTTTAAACCACAGGGTTATATGGAATCCACTATTAGTCAGAAGCCATGAGAAATCTTGGCCATGGACCTTCTTGTGCCATTTCCAGAGAGCAATGGTGGGAACCTTTACATACTGGTTATTACAGATAATTTTTCAATTTTTTTTACGCTTAAAAGAGCTACTGGGAAGGTCCTGGCTGTAGTTCTTCGAAATTTGTTTTGTACTTGGGGAGCCTGTATTACCCTGGTTTCTGACAATGGGCCGCAGATGGTGGTAAAGTGTGTTGCCGACATATGCATATTGTGGGGAGTTAGAAGAGTATTCACAACGCCCTACCATCCTCTAGCCAATTGGGTGGAAAGGGTTAACCGAAATATTGTTTCCATGTTATGCTGTTTTATAAGGGGGAATCACACAGATTGGGATAAGAACGTGTCAGAATTTATGTTCGCCCTGAACCCGTTCACACATGATGCCACAGGGTTCTCCCCTGTAGAATTGTTATTGAATCGTAAAATTTTGGGTCCTGGGGAATGAATTGATCACAACGATCAATTTGAAGTAGTTGGCAAGGATGCTCCTGAGAGTCTGTTCACGGCAGCAGAACATGAGGCTTCAGAGAAAACGTAATAAAACTAAATATGATAATGGTAGGACCAGAGTTAATATCAATGTTGATACATTAGTGTTACTGAAGTCTCATGCTCTATCTAATATGCAGAAGGAGTTTTCAGCAAAACTAGTCCTAACATGCTGTAGTATTAGCCTAGGCTGCCTAGCCCATTTTGCTATAGCCTATTGTAGCAATGGCCTGGGCTGCCTAGCTCATTTTGGGATACTCACCTTAGCTACCTGTACAATGTATATTGTACACTGCTACAGTAGCTTTAGTTATTCTTTAGTTATTTTTTAGTTATGACTGTGACAAATAGAGGGTTAATATTGTTCAATGTGATAGAGGTCATTATGTCTGGGTCACTTGTAGGTGTGGCCAGTCTTACTCTAAGACCATTGATAATTAAATAGGCCTAGGTTGTTATTACAAGTAACTAATCAGGATACACTATATTGTACTGCACTGCACCCTAAGTAATTGAATAGACAGAGTGATACAGGCTCTCCATGTGTCAACATGTTCTTTTTAGTTTTCTGAGTTATAGTCTCTACAATGGCGTAGTCGGCAGGATATTTTGAACTTGCAAGCCAGGTGGAAACCAAAACCACCATTTATATTTATTTTTCCTGAAGTTTATACTGGTTGTCCATTGCCAGTGGGTAATTTAGATGCTTTGCACCATTGTCCAGATTTTATATTTTATACTTGGTATAAATATTGCCCATTATAGACTCAAAATGACAGATTCTGACTCAGAAAAAGGACTGTCTGCCAGTACAGAACGTTATCCACACTTGAAGTTTTTACTAGCTGACTACATACAAGAGTTATGTTTTTTAAATGGCTTGGATTTGACTACTCTTACAACAAAACAAGAGAGGATTGATGCTCTACAAACTGTGCCACATTTATTAGACAAGACTTTCAATTGTACTGGCAATATCCCTAAACCTACCACGATTCAGGAAGTTAATAAACTGAACGGATTCCATCCCCCTTGTCACGATGATGACCTGGAGTGCTACCTTTCAACTTTGGTCTCTCAAATCTGTTCCAAAGATGAAATGGCCAATTGTACTGGAACCATTCCTTACTGGTAAGGCACAACAGGCATTTTATATCCTCACTGAATCTCAAACACTGAGCTATACCATAGTTAAGAGTGCCATTATAGCAACCTATAAACTTACCCCTAATACTTACAGGCAGAAATTTCGCTCATGTAGCAAGTTGTTATCTGAAACATTCAGACAGTTTTGGAAGTCGCCTCAATCTTTGTCTCCATCAGATCAATTGTTATCTGATGATGAATTTTGTAACATCATGGACAAGTTGGTTGTCGACCACCAGTTGGTACATTCCTTGAAAGATGAATCCCTCCGTATGAAGTTGTGGGAGCAGAAATGGTCTTCTTAAGGAAGAGGATATCACAGAGTTTGCTGACAATCATATGGTAGCTAGGGCAATATCCAGGAATATGCAACCAATGGAAGCGAGGCTTTATACAGGGAGTTCACCACCACGCAGACCACCCTCAGGCCATATCCAGCACCAGGGAACTAACTTTCCTCCACCAAGGCAAACTGATGCACCTAGATTAACAAGACCACCAAATGTCCAGTGTAATGCTTGCAATCAATGGGCCCATCTAAGTTATTACTGCCCGAATAGGCCTATATCTGATCCAAATGTTCCACGAGGTGTGAATCTGGTTAGAGTAT
>JAODFY010078002.1:0-11973 GCA_027580055.1 Paracaudina chilensis | reverse complement strand
TCTGTAGTACTCCCAACTAAGGAGTGTTGCATAGTATCATAACATGACCCCAGTTCTGGTGTGAGCTCTACGCCATTAGCGTTCTAGTTTAGAATTATCAAGACCTCAGATGCGATTTGGTGCTATATTCGTCATGGGTTGGAACTTTGGAAGACATTTTCCTGTTGTTGGGCATGTGCCCCCTACATGCCCCATGACCTACATCTGTTGAAAAATATAAATTTTAGAATAATCATGACCTCAGATGCAATTTGGTGCTATATTTGTCATGGTTTGGAAAACTATTTTCTGTTGGGGAGGGGGCATGTGCCCCCTACATGCCCCCTGATCTACATCTGTTGAAAAATAGCATGTACAGGCTAAAAATATATAATAAAATATTCAAATTAATAAATTTCATGAGTCAATCTCCCGGTTTTGAGGTCATTGAAGAAATATATTCCTGAAGTTTCCAAAATTCTTTCCAAATTACCGTACCTTATGTTTCTCTATTGTTTCATATTATTTCAGTTGGGTTTTGCAAATCTCCCTATATTTTGGGAAAATCTCCTTATTTTTGTACACGACAGGTTGGCAGGTCTGCAGTGGCGTAGCTGTTCCGCCAGGCCCTAACAATTTTTGAGCAAGTGTGCTGATTGAAAGTCTGAAATGAAAGTCTGAAATTCACCTGGGGCATTATTAAATTTATTATTCAATCCAATTTTGTCATATGGCTGTATCACAAAAAAAATTCAGCTTGAGAGGCAAGTAGGGGTCAGAAGGGGGGAGGGGGAAAAATAATGAGCTCTACGCGCACAGGTACAGCGGTATTGCCTGACACTTTTAGCCTGCACGAATGTATATATGTGTAGAGCAACGTCGCAAGAAAATTTCAGGAGAGGGATTCACAGGAAAGTTTTGCAAATAGGCTATAGTACAGTATATACAGTGGCCTCACCAGCAATTCAGGCAAATACTCGCCTATATCGCACGGGCCACAGTTAAATACGTATATATTATAATATTTGATTGGACAAGTAATTCCTCAACACAACTGTTTTCTTCTATTATTCTTAATATTGAATTTTAATGCTTCTCTTTTTTATAGAAAAAAAAAATTAGATATACTTCCTTGACAACTTCCAACACTGCCACAAGGAGACACCTTTAAATATGTTCTGTGTATACTGCATCTAGAAACATGGTACAGGTATGTTCAGTAGAACGAAAACATCTCATTGTTGTAAATCTTGATTACATGTACATGTACAAGATTACACTATAAAAGTTAATGATTGTAAAACAAAGGTGTTTTATTCCTGGCATAAAGCAATCAATGTGATCATGACTGCATGTGTGTACACATATATATAAATGTAGTACTTTATGTGTGAATGTCTGTGACAGAAATTTAATCAGGCTTAGTGGGAGAAACTATACTATACTAAAATCTTATATACATGATACATAGATTGCACATAATGAGTAGATGAACCCTATTTTTATATGGGGTCAAAGGTTCATTTGAAGTCAATGGAGGTCAAAAAGTAAGCCCCTCAATGAAAAAAGTGAGGGGGCTAACAGGCACCCAAAACAGAAGAAAAATTTGGCTGAGGGTGCAGTGCTATTTCTTTTGGCTGGTATTGTCTCCGGATGTCATTTGTACAAAGGTGTTTTTAGCCCCAATCATAGCCTCCAGGTTTGCTAACAGTGGTGTTCCTTTTGTCTTCTCTTACCATGTGATTTTTGCCAAAAAGACATATAGATCAGCAGATATGAAGACCAAAAATTACATTCCAGCCAACAACACTCATACATAGGGTTACCTAAAATATGAATATTATACCATATGCAATTTCTCAAATCAAAACAGTTCTCAAAGGAGAGGAGGGTGGCACCTTTCTCTCAGATCCCTCCCTAAGCCTCCAACTGTCTGCCATGGATTTCTACTCATGTCACCAAAGGAACTTTGAAAACAATGAATGAAGCTCAAATTTATATAAAGTCCTGATTTTACTGAATAAAACCCATACTCATAGTTGTAATAGTTTGATCAAATATGATAACATTTTCTTAGTCATGAGATCTGAAAATATTAAAGCAAATTGAAAGGTCTGAAAAGTTTCATTCCGGCAATCTATGAGGTGTATTTAGCAAAATGTTCTCCCTCGCCAACGAATGGCGGTGCTTCGCATAGATAGTGTCTAGTTACCTTTCAGAAGAAGGCATCAGCCAATTAGAACATCAGTTCAGCCCCTCCAATATTTTTTGTCCCTTTGTGCTTGAAGCCTTTCAGATGACTGAAAAATAATAATAATATTAAAATATATATCATTGACTTTTTGTGGTATCATAATCACTACCCTCTTTGGTTTTCTTTTTTATTCAGACTGAAATGAACATTTCTGTGAAGGTGTTGACCGGTAAAATACCTCACCTCTTAGTTTGGTGGAATGCAAATGATGATTGTGCTGATGGGGTCTTGGTCACCTGTAAATGCCAGGGATTTCAACTTGATGCATCACAGTATGGTAAACCAGCTGCGGGAACGACAAAGACTAAACCCCCACGGTCTGCTAAACCAACAAAGACCAACCCCTCTTCCACTGCATCACCAATAGGGAAGCCTCCAGGCTGGTATGCCAGTTTGGCAGAGGCATTAAAATGTGCAGATATTGTCACAGTTCACCCCAAACGAACTGGGGTCAGCCTTTGTAGGGAAAGTGATGTTGTTGAAGTCCGGCCAAAAGAGAAAAAGAGAAAGAAAGGTTCAAAATGCAAAAAGGAGAAACAGGAAACAGGGGCAGAGTGTAAAGTTGATGAAGCTGATAATTTGGTAGTACAGCAGGAAGCGGGTCAGGATGTGGGGGTTGTTGAGGTCCCCGGTAGGAATATGGCAAGCTGTGATATTCAGGAAAGAGAGAAATCTCTGGGAAAGGCTGGTGGTGGTTCTAAGGAGATGCTTAACATTCCCAGGGAGGAAACTTCTAACCTAAATGATTTGGGGGATGGCCATGAAAGTATCCTTGAAAACCGTGTTGATCTCATGGAAATGATTGTCGGAACTGACATCAGTATAGACACCAACAAGGAAAGCAATAATGGGGAAGGTGTCAGCAATTTAGGTATAGATGATGGGGGTCATTCAGAGGGTAAAAATACCCTTAATATACCAGAAAATGGTTCTGCAATAGCAAACACCATCAGCAACCTCCATGCTGCTTCGGAGGTTTTGAACACCACCAGCGAGGCGCAACTGGTTCACGATCCAAATGTTGCCATCCCACTTGTGACATTCTCTCAAGCCATTCAAGACCTGTTCATATCAGCAAGCACGGAAGTCAGCAATGTCCTTCCAGTCGCCGGTATACCTCAAGTGGATATAGACTTCAGTTCCATTGATCAGAAAGATGCTGAGAAGCTGGCTGAGTACTATGCCCTCAAGAACCAAGAGTACTTGGAAAGCTGTCACAAGAAGCTCCAGAGTAAGAAGCACCGTTTTATGCTCTGCGAATACTGCGGTGCCCCTCTGAGCAGCAAGACGTACAAACAGCATGTGGAAGCTGTCCACTTCAAAGGGGAACGCACTGGACTATACTCGTGTAACCTCTGCGACAAGAAATTCCTCTATGAGTGCAATGTGAAGAGGCACCAGTTGATTCATACAAACACTCGCTTCCAGTGCCAATTCTGTGAGAAGTCCTTTTCCCAAGAAGGAAGATGTAAGGTAAATAGAAAAGGGGCTCCCTATGTGATAGATAGACTGTCCATGAGTGGACTTAATTGTAGGCTGCCCTTTCCCCAGGTAAAAGGGTATTCAGAATGTTGTACAATTGGATTGTGGTGTCAAACGTCCAGGGGGCATGATGTAAATTATCACAAAACATTAAGGCCTTGATGGCCACAGCAATTTGTGCCACCAGTCTTTAGGTAAAGACAGTAAAACATCTGTTGATACTGCAGGTGTTGGATAAGATAGGATGAAAGCAAGTTGGATAATGTATGAGTGACTGTTCACAATGATTCTAATATGATGATTTTTGGTTTGGACAGTCATTCAATGACCTGATTTTTTGTTGTTCAATTCTATAAGGATTTGCTGACCTAAAAAATTACAATATGATACAGATGCAGTGTGAAACATTTTGTCCAACAATGTATTCTTAATGCAGTGTGACTTGCAGGCGCAAGGTTCGAGGCGCGGTTGTCTTGAGGGGAGGTTCTGGGTGAAAAAATGCAATTCACAGGCCCGTAGATGCAAAATGGTTCAATGATTTTGATGCAGAGAGTAGTATTGGCCAATTTTTCTACAGGAACCAATTATTTTTTTCAGCGTTTTTCTTCTTTTGTACTCAATGTTTTTTGTCACTTGGGTCATGGGGGGGGGTTGAACCCCCAACCCACCCCCACACCCATGGCTACGCCACTGGTGACTTGACTGCCTCTCTTTGACCAAATGACTTTATTTAGTATTGGAATGGGGCAGCATTCATGTGAAAGGGCTTGATTTGTGATATAAATCTATAAACCTATTTCGTTTTATATCACCATGTGCTGCCTCATTACTGTAAATTGTTAGTAACATTAGGCAAATCCTTTCTCTAAGATCAAATATTGCAGCTACATGTATTCTCCTAATATTGTATAATGTTGGGATTCCAAGTAAGGAGGAGATGACTAAACTTCACTTACATTTACCTACCTTGTATTATATTTGATGTTATCTACAGAGCTCTCAAAGTGCCATAGGAGATGTCATGATGATGAGATAAATCTCATCATGTCGACATTCTACTGAAAGAAGTTGACTTGTCGAGATAAATTACCTCATCATGACCACATAATGTTTAAAGAAGTTGACTTGTCGAGAAAAATTACCTCATCATGACGACACAATTTTGAAAGAAGTCAACTTGGTGAGATATATTTATCTCACCATTTCGACATAATGTTAAAGAAGTTGACTTGTCGAGATAAATTATCTCGCCATTTCAACATAATGTTGAAAGATGTCAACTTGTCAAGATAACGTAT
Source organism: Paracaudina chilensis (assembly GCA_027580055.1). Classification (NCBI taxonomy): domain Eukaryota; kingdom Metazoa; phylum Echinodermata; class Holothuroidea; order Molpadida; family Caudinidae; genus Paracaudina; species Paracaudina chilensis. The sequence goes on along the minus strand of JAODFY010078002.1, from coordinate 6,960 downwards.
CATGCCATGTCGACATAATATTGAAAGAAGTCAACTTGGTGAGATAATTTGAATGTATCTTGACAAGTGGACTCCTTTCAGTAGGATGTCAACATGGGGAGATAATTTATCTTGCCTTCATGACATCTAGTTTGGCACTTTGAGAGCTCCATAGTTATCTATATACATGAAATTTATATTTAGCATTTTCAAATGCTTAATGGATACTATGTTTGACCATTCTTTAAGGACCATGAAAGGACCCACCCAGAGTGTGAAGCTCAGCCCAAACAAAGCGAGAGGACCAAGCTGAAACGCTGGTACTACGACAGGAACCGGACCATCATAGGGGTACTGATGGACGTCAATTGTCAAGTTTGTGGTAAGAAAATCAGGAAGTCGTCTCTGAAGAACCACATGGATACCCACAACCAACATCCTGTGACCTGCCCACTCTGTGGGAAGCACTACAGTTGCAAGGGCAGCCTTAAGCAGCACATGAGAATCCACGGGGAAAGGGAGCATCGCTGTGAGGAGTGCGGCAAAATGTTCCACTTCAAGACCAGCTTGACGACCCATATGCGGGTCCACAGCAAGGAAAAACCCATTCAGTGTCGCTACTGCGATATGAAGTTTGCCCGTCACCATGGCCGGATAAACCACGAACGCAGACACACCGGTGTTAAGCCGTACACGTGTAATACCTGTGAGACGTCTTGGTTCGACAGAACAACATACTACCAGCACATGAAGAAACACCATCCTGATGAGTAAGTCCTTAGTCTTATTTAATAACAAAGTCATCACAAAGATTATCAGGCATTCTGATGCAGATATAGAAAAATCTAGGCATGAGGCTGTAATATCTCACTTTTGTGTTCAAATAATGTCTCAAACTTTGTCTTAATTCCAGCATTAAGACATGGCACCAAAAATAAGGCACATAATATATCAGTGTCCTCCATACGTTGCTACAACTGTGGGGTGACCAGAATGTTTCCAATCACTCAGTGAATAGGTTTTAGAAAAGAGGTTGTCCCCTGTTTTACCAAATAACAGAGAATGAAACAAAATGTTAAAATGTTATACAAATTTTAGAGACAATATGTTCAAAAGTGTTTATGATGACAGATTCTTTACCTGATAATATTTTCAGTTTTAAGATGTTGCAAAATATGACCATTATTGCTTCCACCTTAAAGGTGGGGTTGCAAGTAGCAAATTCACATAAGTTTCCGGTGACACCGAGAACGCAGAGATTTCTAATTTAATGAACATGTTAGTAAATTTTTTCATTGAGGTGTTTATAGTTGCATTTGAAGTTACAACAACAGGGATGTGTTCATTCATAGTTTCAAATGTGTTCAACTGAGCCAATTGAAAATCTGACTTTTTGGTAGGTATTGCTACTTGCAACCCCACCTTTAACAATATTGAGAGTTAGCAGAGGCACCCAATCCTCAGGAATATATAATGCATGGTATTACTGCTCGGGACAGCAAATCTATAACAAATGTAGGATTACTTCTCAGGGTTGGCACTGAATTTGAGGGGGTGGGCCTTTACAAAAAGTATGTTGTTGAGCACACTGCTTATAATTATATAATATGACATCAATCCAATTTGACATTTCTTATTTGGTTGGGATATTTTGCATGCAAGCAACGGTCACACATATAAACTTACACTGGCCATAAATGCAAAAATACTCTGCCTTCAGCATTATAACCAAATGTTTACATATTTTGATTTTAAAAGTCCGGCATTTACATCATTGTCCTTTTAAACTGAAAACATAGTGTAAATATTAGACATTGAAAACTTTCAGTTTTACCCTTTCTTTTGAATTTTAAAGATAACAAGAGACCAAGGGCATTAAGGTTCCTTGCTTATCAGAATATTGCCAAATTGCTAGTTTTTTTTACCATTAATTGACTTTTGAGCACATGCCCATTATGTTTAAAAATGTTTCCCTACTCCATTCACAACTTAGCCAAAAATATCAACTGTTTGTGATCACTGTGAGTCTCAAAATGAACCAGGTGTTAACTGATTTTAGGCCCTTTTTTACCCTTTTTCTCCCTGAAATAAGCATATTTTTTCTGTTTTGACATTGGGGTCAGATGTAGTTCGACCCTGATTCCAAAAAAGAACACGACAAATCTGTACAACCATCATAACTGTGCTTAATAAAAACTTTGACCTCATATAACTTCGCACACGAAGGTCGCACAGGGGTCAAACTGATATTCTTGATGTGAGATCCGAATATGGTGCCGAAAATGTAAAAATATGAAAAAAGGTCACTGGCGGTCAAAACTGAAGTCATATAGTCACCCGGAATGCGGATCGATGAGAGGATTACATTAACTCCCAACCCTAACAGACAATTTGTTCTCAAGTTTAAAAAAATGAACTGACCTTTGGTGACCTTTGCAGGCACCAAAAACAATAGGGCACACCTTTTCAATATGGCGGATATATAGTCCAAGAGAGATATTGAGATAGAGCGTACCCATGCAAGTGTCACAGATGCACAAAAACACACACGCCAAGTTGAATGCATAGGTTCCGTTTGCTAAAGCAAGGAACCAAAAATTGGAGGATAAATAGTTGCAGTGATGGGACTTGCTCCAAGAGACTTGAATTGTCATCAAAGACTTAAAAGACTTCTACACAAACTTGTCATGCTTGACTTAATACTTGAGAGGAAAAATAATACTTGAGATATGAGAATTGTTACCAAAGACTCCAGAATTACCCCTTCCCCCACAAATATTTGAGACTTGCTCTCATAGACATGAGACTTGCCCGTAAAGATAATTTACCTCAAACTGCCCTCATCAAGGAACAAACCATGTGGATGATAATTGTTTATTATTTTCAGGCCTTTGATGACCTTAAGGAAGCAGTATGTTACAGTTACAATGAATCCTGAAGAGACCCAGTGATGTCTGATCATAAAGTTATATCAACTGTTGACGAGGCCCAGTGATGTCTGATCATAAAGTTACATCAACTCTTGACAAGGCCCAGTGATGAGGAGGACCGAGTTGCAACCTGGTGAATGAATCCTGAAGAGACCCAGTGATGTCTGATCCTAAATTTACATTAACTGTTGACTGTGATGAGGTCCAATAACAAGGCCCAGTGGCAGTGATGAGGCCCAGTGTCATTGAGACCAAGTTGGTGTGGTCACCCCAAAACATTGAGAAATGTTAGGTTTGAATAAGAAATATTTCATGAAACATGAATGAATCACATTTTTATGTAAATATTACCCATAACTTTCACCTAGAATACAATAAACTCTACTAAACCTTGTAGACACTTCATGAGGAATAAATGGATTATCTTGGTATCAGAAGTGTTCAAAAGTCAGATAAAAACTGAAAAGCTTTTAAAAGCTAAGAACTTTGTTTCAAATTCAATATACTTTTTTGTTTTACAAAATAAAGCATTTATTAATATATGGGTAATAATTTGTTGTCATTGCATTTCTCAATAGCACCGTCTCTATACCCAATTCATGCAATTTTATAAGCCATGATGGTTCTTCAGAGATTGCTGTCTGAATCAAGAAGGTAAAATGTTTATTTTTGACAATTCTTAAAAATCACCATATTATTATTGTGATGATTGGCATGTTAATGCATGAATACAAATTTAATTTGCACTACCAAATTGTGCCTGAACAATTTATATATATTTTCAGTGATTATCCTTTTTATAGAATTATTACTTACTATCTAATGCATTAATGTTTATTTATAAAGTCAAGTTAAAATGTATATTTCTGGTCTGAAGTCTAAAGTAATAGTAGTAGTGCATTAAACTTAGAAGGGAGGGAAGTGGAAACATGTGGCAATTATACATACATGTAAAAAGCATATACACTAAAAAATAACATGGTCCTTTATTTGAACTTCTATGGTTTCACAAATTTTGAAAAGGTATCAAAATGGTGATTGCTGGCTTTGACCTGCATGGAACATCTGCTTGGGTGGGGGTCTAAATATAGATCAAACCCATCACTTGGGAGTCATGCAAAATAATTGATTGGGGCAGCATTTCATTTTTGTGTCACTCTATTGCCAAAGGATTTCAGATCAAAGTTTATTTCAAGATTCATAATATGTTTAATTAATTGGGGATGAATTTTGCACTACAGGAATTTGTACAGGAATTTGTTATATTTGCAATTATTGAATCTATGAAATAAGTCTGTGGACAGTTTGTATGTTGCTAGGCAAGTGTACCAAGGCCAATTATATTTAACTGCATGTGTTCATGTATTCAGTGTAATCGATATGGAAAACATGAAAAGTGGAAGAGACGTTACTATTTCAGCACAATTTGCTCCAGTATTGGATTTTGATTCAATCGGTTCTCTTTCAATTGGAGAAATGTTCAGTTTCTGTGTGTGAGCAATCAAATGTGTTGTTACTCAGAATAATTTTGTCCTGCATGTATGACAAATATAACAATTTACTTCTATTAAAGACCATAGGGCAGGCTACAAAGTAATTTCTTGGCATATTTTCAGCCTGGTAAATAATGTTTACTATACAATTTTTTTGTTTTTTTGCAGGGGGAGGGGGGTTGATGTGCCTTAATAGGGAACTTGGAGAGTGGGTGGGTTGTGGTGGTCATGGTCTTATTACAAACCAATTGTAAAATTCTGGACACCATAGGGTATTTCATTTAAGTGCTAAACAAACAGCTCATGACATCTAGTACCTTGTTAACTGATTTAGCACTGTCAGTTGGTTTGTGTGATCAAGATTCTGGGATGGAGCATTTACATTCTTGACAGCGAGTGGCAAGATTTATTTACATTCTCTCTGAGAATTCCCCAGGATTTGATTGTGTTCAGTGTGATATAGCTGGGACATGTGCCAAACTGGTATCTTTGATGGGGAGGTATATTTATTTTATAGTGAGGGTCTACAACAAGTCAGTGTAAATACTCAGTCACATCAGATAGTATTTCTGTTCCTATCCTAAATAATCATACATATTTTTTAACTTACACCTGTAATTTTCTTGGAGACAATACTTTGATCTTTCACTATTTCATTATAAAATGTTGTACAAATGTATCCATAAATCTAACCTAATTCTTGATGATTCCTCATTTTCATGTAATGGAATGGGGAAATTAAAATCCTCACTTTTGTACCTTGTCATAGGAATATTTGGTACAACTAAAATATTTAGTACAACACCATCAGAGTAAAGAGAACATGAAGACTTATATACCACAAGAGTCCTGGTTCTCTGTTATTTTTCTCTATCTTAATCTAGTCCCCTCTCAGCCCTACAGATTATTTTCTGCTATGTACAAATTTCATCTAATTTCCAGTTGCATTTATACTGTATACACTCATGCATATGTATATTAAACCAATTTACATATCCACATTAATAAGTTGACATGGCTGAATGTAAAAATGTAGATTTTGTTGTTGTATAGAAGGTTGGTTAGTATATTACATGCACAGAGCAAAAACATTCCTAATATAGGCACACAACTGATGGCAAATTTGGGATATGTGCTGGCCACTGAGTTGATTAGTTTAATATAAATATTAGGTAATATATCTTGGTATGTTAAATATTAGGTAATATATCTTGGTATGAGTTGAGTCACATTACTAGGAACATTTCTGAATAGAGCTATTGCTACATCGGGCAGAGGGGGGGGGGGGGGAATTGCCTACTTGGAGAACAGTCTGTCCCCTATCCCCCCCACTGTATAATTTCAGTTAAAATTATTCTGGATTCATCCTCAAACAATGCATGGAAATATCTTTTGCAGTTTTGCAAATTTGATTGGATGTATGTATATATGATACATAGCAATATGCCAAAATCTTAATAATTTCCACCACTTCCCCACCCATCCCAGTGTAAATGGGGTATAGTTCAAAATGCCTCATTCTCAGAAAAAAAGGTGTGCTACATTGCAGAAAATTACCAAAACACCCATGTGTGCAAGTAATTTCTTAACAACAATACAATAAATGAAACTCAACAATCATCTTATTTGTAGGTTCATAAAATATTTCCCTACTTCTATTAAGTGCATAATTAGGTCATGATTCACACAGAACAATATTCAAAGCATTTTCAATTATACAAAGAAACCTATATGAAAATTTAACTAAAATGCTGTTATAACCTCCATTTATTTTATTATTATAAAAATATTTAGCAATGTATTTCTAACCCCTTTTGAGGGAATTATTTCAGTTATATAAAGTATCTTCCAAAAATATTTTAAACAATCTAATCTACTGACCTGGATACATAAATAATAACATTGATGTAGTTGGCAATCACAACATCTGACGACTCTTTCATTGACCTTATTTCATAGTCAATGTTTTTTAGTCATGTCCCCTCCCAATATTGAGAACAAATCACCACCCTTGTACATTGCACTACAAATGTTTTTTAACATGCAAAATAACACTATACATCTACTCTAAACTGCAGTATATGGAGATAACCAGTAACTACAGATGTGCCTTCACTTGGGGAAGTTGGATGGCATCTATCTTGGCGCAAAGTGCTCTATACCCGGAGGGTAGAGCAAATAATAGATGAGTTAGACTAGTTGTAACTAGTGGAACATGGTTGTTACTAGGTGTTTCACATGTTAAGTGATCTTCAGACAACTCTGAAGATCACTTAACACGTGAAACTCAGAGTAACAACCATGTTCCACTAGTCCCAACTAGTCTATATATATATATATATATTCCTAATGGGTCACTTTAGGCGACATTCCATATAAAAGTTTGTGTCATTACGACGACATGTACAATACGTGTACATATTCGTGTACACATATTGTTCTAGCCTCTGGGAAATCGGCATCCCTTGACATATATCCTCAATACTGCTTAAGCTAGTAGAAGATGGCGCTATTAATCAATATACGGGGTTTGGCTGTCATATCTCCTCAACGTGTAC
>JAODFY010077891.1:0-11974 GCA_027580055.1 Paracaudina chilensis | reverse complement strand
CCAGGGGTAATGTATAGTGCCATGAGTTTCATCATTGATGGATACTGGTGCTTTATAAATGTGTACATCAGTGGTGTCCAGAAATTTGGGGTCAAATTAAGTGAGCTGATGACAATCACAAATGTGGTCAGATGCTTTGAAGACCAAAATTCAAATTCAAACCGATTTAAAATATCAATATCTTAATTATTAAACATGCTATTGTAATGGGACTTTCACCATTTATTATGTTTTTCCTCCTTTTTTTTTAATCAGATTATGTGTCATTTTCCTCTGGGCTAATCTTTTAAACTCTACGATGGCCGGGTTTCTGGTTGTAGATGTATAGCAATATAGCTCAATAGCTGGGGTTTCGCTGCGTCGTAATTGATGGTAATAGTCACTTTAGTTTTTAAAGCATTAATCAGGTATTGAGCCCCGACAGGCGCGTAGTAAGAGATTCTTGGGGGGTTCTGGGGAGGGCTCTGAGGGGAGGTGGTTCCCCCCTGGCGAAAAAATGCAATTCACAGGCCTGTTGATGCAAAATGGTGTAATGTTTGTGATGCGGTAGTATTCGCCAATTTTTCTACAGGAACCGATTATTTTGTTCAGCATTTTTCTTCTTTTGAACCCCCCACCCCCCACCATTCGTTTTAAACCCCTTGCTACAGTTATGATGAAAAGTTGTAAATCTGCCTATTTGGGAAGAAATTAGGCTGTAACTGCTGTATAAGTGTTGTATTTTGTCGCAGAACTAGGCCTACAGTGTAGATATCACGTACTGAGGCAGTATATATACATATTATTCATTGTTTTGAAGAATATTGGTAAGTTTTGTTGCAAATTATGAATCTTTCATACATTGTCACACTATATTTGCATTACGATGGTATATTGATGGCAAAATAGTTCAAAATAAACCCTGATTATTGCTTTCAAACAGTACATGTATGTGTCCATTTTTGAAAGGCGATACAGTGAGAGAAATTCTGCATTTTGTGCTGTCTTCCTTTAATAACCGCCAGTCTCATATGTATAGGCCTACTGTATACTAGCTTTACTCTCATGGGTGTATCTGTCATTGGTAGACAAGATTTTGAATGAAATGGTGTTTTCCTCAGCGAATTACTCATTTTCTTCCCCGCGCCACAGAATTCATCACGCAAATAGATTAATTTCACCCGAATGGTAACGGTTGACCGTAAATAATTATTGATTTTCATTTCTTCGTTGAATGAGGTAAAGGGAGATATGGGTAGACTCATTTGTATTAAAAAAAACTGTACAGCTATTGGCACTGTGCCAGGAATACAAACATTTATAATGACAATAGATGATTCCAGCAGCTCTATGAATTAACATCAATATTGAAATGATCGATGTATGCAAATTTAAGAATTTCAATGATATTGCAAAATGTGAGAGTAACATAATTTGGTCTTTTCACAGTGTGAATATGAGCACACAATCAGATCATAGTGAGTGTTCAACATGTAATTATGAGCACACAATCAGATCATGTCTTTACATGTGATCATATACATACAGTACAATCAGACCGTTATGAGTGTTCACATGTGATTTATGAGCACACAATCAGATCATAGTGAGTGTTCAACATGTAATTATGAGCACACAATCAGATCATGTCTTCACATGTGATCATGAACATACAATCAAACCATTGCGACGAGTCTTCACATCTGATTTAGGAGTACACAATAAGATCATAGTGCATGTCTTCCACATGTGATTATGAGCACAAAATCAGATCTGAGTGTCTCTTCAAATGTGTATATTAGCACACAACCAAACTGTAGGGTTTCTTCACATAGTCTTCACATGTGATTATCAGCACATAAGCAGATCATATAGTGGGTGTCTACACATGTGTATATTAGCACACAATCAGGTCATAGTGTGTGTCTACACTTGCAATTATGAGCACACAATCAGATCATTGTGTCTTTGCACATGTAATTATGAGCACACAATCAGGGCATACAGTCTTTGCATGTGATTATCAGCACATCACATCACAAACACATCACAGTGTGTGTCTACACATGTGTATATTAGCACACAATCAGATCATAGTGTGTGTCTATATGCATGTGATTATATGAGCACACAATCAGATTGTAGTTGTTGTCTTCACATGTGATTATAACCACACAATCAGATCATTGTGTCTCTGCACATGTAACTATAAGCACACTGTCAGGTCATAGTTTTTATTCACAGTTGGATTATGCACACACAGTTGAATATAAACCCACATTGCATTTCCCTAAAATTATGATGATTTAGTATTTGGCATAACGTTTAGCTACAGTAGAGGTTGCCTCCTTCATTTTCTTGCCAGGGACAGTGCTGCATGGTTTAAACATATCTAGCCGATTCGCAATTTTTGGTTTTGGGATTTTCCGTTAACTTGTGCTTGTATGCACGTATGCAATCATATAAGATTATAAAAGATATATATATATAAGATATAAAATATTGCAAACTGCTACTAAAATAATAATATCATACAAAAATCATGTAGAAAACAATATGGACATGGATTCAACCCTCTCCCACCCTCTCTAATTCAAATTTGTCATCCATGCAAATTTTTAGCAATTTTGTAGTGACTAGCTTAGGCTACACAACCTACCATTGAGGTTGTACAGACAAGACATGTAGCCCCCCTAGCCAATGCACTTGGTCCCTCTCTAATTCAAATTTGTTGTCCATACAAATTTTTAGCATTTTTGTATTGACTGGTATATCAACATTGGACATTATGGGAAAGACAGGTGGATGTGGGATAGTATTTCTTAGGGCAGATCATGAAGAGAACAAATTTAACAGGAGCATTTACCTCCGGTATAAACATCTGATAACGGATCTCATCAGAGCATTTGTTTGTAAACCCCACTGCGGCCTCTTTTCGAGCACCCTTTATAATTGGCAGTTTATATTTCAAATAAGAAGTTACAACAAAGTCCACACCCCTGGAATTCAACCATATATGTCATACTTATCACTCGATTCTCTCTGCCTGTTCATAATTTACATTACCCTCCTGTCACAGTTTAAAATGTGGATGGTCGTGATGGTTGATAATAGTAATAATAAATAATATCTCGCACTTGATATGGCGCCTTACGCCATGAAAGGTCTCAAAGCGCTTTACAGATATTACCCTGGTCATTGGTATTAACTTGTCAATCCTACACTGCTGTGCACTTTCCGAGCTTTTCACTCTCGACACACTATACCGTATTACCATATGTCACTATATCGTGTTCCCCGGAGGACCTCCCTATAGGTGCAACTACAATACAGTGCTACCTACCAATGTTCAAGTTATCTTGCAGGTCCCCAATTAGCACTTTGGTGTTAGGTTTAATATAATAAGTAAGTATTAAACCAAGGCCATAGATATGCAGGCTGTAACATATAGGTGCAGCTACAATACAGTGCTACCTACAATGTTCAAGTTATCATTTGGTGTTAGGTTATAATAAGTTAGTAACCAAGGCCATAGATACGCAGGCTGTCTGCTAAAAATGGATTTTCCAGTATCCTTTTAACATTTTAACATCTTTTAGCTTGTTTGGAATGGAATTATTAAAAGTGCTGTTATTAAAAGTTACCCTAGCTTAGGCTACACAACCTTACCATTGAGGTTGTACAGACAGCCTAACGATGTGTAGCCTTCCTGTGCCAATGCACTCGGCCCCTTATAGGAACTTTGGAACATAAAGAACAGTTTGGCACTATATTCCCTCATTGTACATAGATAGATCGCACGGACAGATATTATCTCATTATGTTTTGCATTATGCGATTTCCTCTGAAATTTTACAAGTTAACTTGTCAGTGGAAATGAAATTTAAGTTAAGTAACCCGGGTCGCAGCTGACATGCTGTGCGCTAAATGGATTTAAAATATTTTGGGTTACTTTATCTAGTTCCAATATGTTTTAACATTTTTTTTTGGGGGTGGGGAACTTGTAGGGCTTTACAAGTTAATAGTGCTGCTACCCCCACAGATTCCCTGAAAGATATGTGTCGGTTCAAATGCCATGTTAGGATTTAGTAACTAAGGCCATAGATTTGCAGGCTGTCTGCTAAAAATAATGTCTGTTTTCCAGTATCCTTTTAACGTTTTTACATCTTTTGGCTTGTTTGGGATGTAATTTAATATTAAAAGTGCTACTACCCATGCAGCCTTGCCCCCACAGATCCCCCAATGTATTATTCCCTGAAATTTTAGAAACATGTTTTCTTGTCTAAACAGACTAAACTTGTACTGCTTTACTTCAGTTAATAGAACTGCTGCCCCCAAAGATTCCCTAAAGTTTTTAGAAGATATCTGTGTGTTCAAGTTCCACATTAGGTAATATAGTAACCAAGGCCATTTGAAGCACATACATACATACTTACCTCATATAACTAAATTAGCATATCCTGTCTTACCATGATATAGCATGCTGGCATATTTTTTGTATGTAGTAGTGGTCATCCCTGGCCAACTCTCTAGAGGCACCTCCTTCCTTATTTGCCAAGCGAACAAGCTTGTTGTGTTATAGTTTTTGCTGGTATATCATACTCGTTTTTGAAACCTTCTTAATCTGGAAATCACTTTAGAAGTTTATAAAAGTTTATAATTTACATTTTTCAATATCTTTTAACATTTTAACATCTTTTAGGCATGTTTTGGATGGAATTATTAAAAGTGCATGCCATGCAGCCTTGCCCCACAGTCTCCCACAGATTCCCTGATGTATTCCCTGAAATTTTAGGAACGTGTTTTCTGGCAAATTATTACTCCAAAACGACCTCTGCTGGTACCTCTCTAAAGTGCAAAGCAAAACTTTAATGTGTGTTTTGTCTATTAGAGTACAGGCAAATCCATTTCTTATACTTTTAATCAACAAGGTGGTGTTTTCGGGAGGTGACAATATAAAAAAGCCTTCAGGAAAAGATAATATTTTATTATCCACTGAATATTCCTAGAGCAAACCAACTTGTCACCCATAAAACGAGGAGTTTTACGTCAGAAAGATAAACCGTATGATCTGTGGGGCAAGGTTTCCAAGGGTAGTGGCACTATATTTATATTTAACTTGTTAAGGTTGTACAACTTTCTCCAAAATGTTTGTTTTAAACATTTTTAAAAAGAACATAAAATGTGACCTGGTTGCTATAACATTTTCTTTTCATTTCACGGTGACAATGCCAATTAATATCGTCTAGCTGATATTAGAAAATGTGAAAAAAAGTTCTCATTTGAATGTCTCTGGAAACGATTGAAAATTGGCCAGATTCCCTTTTTTTGGGGCCACTTTGGGGGGCCTGGGGGGGCCAGATTGAACAAAGTTGATGCAGATCTAATTATTTGCTCGTACCATTGTCATGAGTTGCCCGCTTCTTCTTGATCATGGTGGGCCTGGAATTCCGCCCAATTTTGTTGCATCATAGTGGAATGTCGACAAAAAATACACACCTCCCCCCCTTCCCCCAAATCATGTCATAGAGGACAAAAATGTCTTCCGAAAATACCCTGTCCAATCTGGAAAAAAGCTGAAATCGGCCAAATTTCAGGGTCCACTTCTAGATTGGACAAAGTATTGCCATGTCCTTTATTGGACGTCTTCAACATTGTTCATGTATTATTTAGAAACAATTAGCGGTTTATACATACATGTAATTTGTCAGCCACTCTGTAAAATATGTTTTACTTCATGAAGTGATTTAACCATTAGACCTAGGCAGTGCCTATCTAGCCACAACTAGTCCTTTAGGTAAAACCAGTTCTCCTGGCAGGTGTGATCTGCTTGCAAAGCCAGTAAAATTCTGTGTATGTTAATTCACTCATACATGTAACACTTTGGAGTGTGTGTTTCTAATCTGGAAACAGGTACCAGTTAAATGTTTAACATGTTTCGTAGTCATGACAGTACTAGTTATAATTCACACCTTCATGAAGGTGTGAATTAGGCAAAACCACAAACTGGCAGGCAAGATCACTGTAAGAATCTTTTTCCCCCGGGTAATTAGTGAGGGTCAAACATTAAAAATATGTAACCAGGTTATCTCAGCAGTCCAAAGTTGTATTTATATCTTACTTGGGGCATATATTACCCATATTGAGTAGATGGTGCCTATTGATTTTGAAAGAGGTCAAAGGTCATATGAGGTCAATAAGGGCCAAACATTGAAAACCTTGTAACCAGGTTATCTCAGCAGTCCCAAGTTGGATTAATATCTTACTTGGAGCACATGTTACCCAAATTGAGTAGATGATCCCTATCGATTTTAAAAGAGGTCAAAGGTCATATGAGGTCAATAAGGTCCAAACATTGAAAACCTTGTAACCGGGTTATCTCAGCAGTCCCAAATTGGATTAATAACTTACTTGGAGCATATGTTACTCTATTGAGTAGATGATCCCTATTGATTTTGAAAGAGGTCAAAGGTCAATAAGGGTCAAATATTGTAAACCTTGTAACCAGGTTATCCTAGCAGTCCCAAGATGGATTAATCTTACCCTTGGTACAAAATGAGTTCAAAGGTCATATGAGGTCAACAGTGGTCGAACACTGAAAACCTGTAACCAGGCTAACTTAATAGGGAAAATGTGGATGAATCTCATAATTGCTATGTAGGTGACCTATATTGGATATTGGGGAGATAAACCATAATGATTTCATAGGTCATTTTAGGTCAACACGGGTCAATTGCTGAAAACGTAATCAGGCTAAATCTATTATAGGGTAAACTTAGATGAAACTCATAGTTGGTAACTTGGATCACCCATATTGAGTAGATGCACCCTATTGACTTCATAGGAAGTCAAAGTTCATTTAAGGTCAACATAGGGCAATTGCTGAAAACTACTCTATAGGGAAACATGGATGAAACTCATAGTTGGTATGTAGGTCACTCATATCATTTATGTAAGTAGCTTTCTCACAGTATGGAAATTATAATCTTGACAGAAAGTAGTAGATGTTTTTCAAATCATCAGAATTTTAAATTTGAGACACCAAGGAATCACAAAACCTCTTGTGGTTGTCTTGTGGTCTGTGCTAAGTGGCGATAACACTGCAGTATTGTGTGCAAGAGAGTTCATGCTTATCTAATACTAGAAGTTGTCCTTTGTACTTTAATAAGCCCCTTTGCGGCAACAGCAAATTCCGCTAAAGTCACTTCCTTGTCTGGGCTAAAAGTATATATACAAATCAGGAATTATTGCAAGGTTGCTCGAGCGTTTTTACCCATAAATTTGTAAGGTAGCATGTGACACTCACAGTCACTGCCGGCCTGTATTGATATCCTGTATTGGTATTACAATGAAATAAAAATACTTGCACTAAACAATTCCCTGCACGGTTGCCTGGCAATGCATGGCAACAGGCGACATGATTATGAATAAGGGTGCACGCTCCTGACTGTCCAGGGCTCGATCAGATATTTATATATATACTTTAGATATATGCAAACAATAACAACCAAAATCGCAGGAGTCCATTGTTGTATCACATACTATCGATATCCTAAATATTTCAGTCATAGTAAATGATGGCAATTATTGTTTTCTAAATTTAATACAGGTTTATTGTCAAACCGGAGCGTGAATTCTGAACGATGTGAATAGCAATTCCGATGCCGCAGGCATTGGCATGATGCAAATGTGTATTAGGCATGGGGTCAAGGGTCACAGAGCACATTAAACATACCACGCAATCAGAAAAAAGAGCTTTGGTTGTAAACACAACGGTATAGCAATTACATATATGGGATGAACTTGTAAAGTCTTATAGTTTAGGCTATGTTTGTATTGATGTTAGAACTTAAATTTGACATTCTGTAGTTGTTAATATTGATTATGCAATTTAAAATTTTAAAACCAAGCACTTGAACTTTCAAACCCAGTGCAACATTTTCAACCCGGGCGTTTCACAAGACTGGGAAAGATAGCGAACATCTTGGTCAGACTCGGCACAAGCCAATGCACAAACTGGAACCTAGTAACTAAATTACCATAAATAAACAATAAGTTTGAGTTTGTACTAAGGGCAATTCAAAGTTCTAGAGGGGGAAAAATAAGGAGTAGGCCACTACACCCCTTCATATCCAAACCAAAATTTCAGATAAAATATTATTAAAATTGACAATTTTAAAAATGTTTCCACAGGAACAAGGTGTGTGAATATAAGCCTTTTCATGAACTCATGTAAGGAGATGACATGATGCTATATGCAGTCAAGGTCAAGAAGTTCAAGTGAGGATAAATATACTTGCACTTGTGTTGTTTAATAGCAAATGTTTTCATCATAAAAACTAAATGTAGACAACACTGGTGAATTCTGATGTGATGTATGTTTAGAGGATTTTTATAGGTTTGTGTAGGCTACGTACATATTTACGATAAAGGTAGTGGTGATTTTTGCATTTGTCCCACTCAAGCTTTAGTGAGACACTAGATTTAAAAGTCTGGGAAATCATGAAACCTATTGGATTTGGGTTCCCCAGGGATGTAAGCCCCTTTCACCAGAGATCCTCATAAAAAATGATTAAATAGTCTAATCAATATTCCCCTATATTTTTCTCAACTTGTGCTTCACACAGTTTCCACAGGCTCTGGACACAAGTTTTCACTGTTTTTTTTCTTTTTGTAGCCTATATATATATTTTTTTCACTAATTGCACATATGAATGATGTATGAATATTCATTTATTACGAGTTGCCATATATGTTTCACTTTTTCAGCCAACCAATGGACTCGGACGATGAGGGGGGGGAAGAATTGTATGATGAGGGGAGCTCCTCGGGGCCAGTGGTCGTGGTCGAGGCAGGTAAGACAACGGCATGCCTTATAGTTCAGTATAAAAATTTAAAGACTTTTCATTGGTTGTCCACTTTGGACAATCATCTTGTCTCATTTTGGCGGTCCTTCAATCATTTTGGTTGACCTGAAAATAATGAAATCTTTGGCTACTTGTTAAAAACAAATTTGTCTATTGATTAGAATATATATACCCTATTTGTACATGAGGAAATCTCTGCCCTTCTCAAAAGTGGTCCAAAAATGTTTACCTTTTTAATGAACATTTTATCACTCCTTGACAGTTTAAGTTTACCCCAGGGGATTATAGCCAGCCAATTGTATAGTCTGGCCAGTGCAATATGCCTTTCTATTTTTATAATTGTTATAATTGGGTAACTTTTACTGGTCATATATAAACAGTCTTGACTGTGATAAATTTAGCAGAATAGCCTTGCCCCATCCGTTACTCTGCTAAATTTGCAGCCTTGAATCGACTGCTTATTCACCAGTAATAGTCACCCAATTGCAGTTTATTCCTTAAATAACTTAGAAACCTTTGCTATCTATAGTGCGAATGCTCTACCACTGAGCTACAATACAAAGCCTGATGGTAGAACCATTAGTTTTGAAATGCCCAGTTAATTTTGTGATGTTTACAGTACCACATGTATGCTTTACTTCATTCTAGTTTGCATCAATATTTTTCACTGAAATGAAAACTTGTAAAAAGAAACAAAAAACAAAGCAAGAGATAATCCCAAACCGTTATTAAAACTTCTTGTTGATTTCCTGTTCTCCTCAACAAAGCAGCTTGGATCTAAGAAATAAGAAAGCGCGGCACTAAAATAAGATAGTAGCCAGACAATTTCTGGAATGAAATGAAAATAACTTGTAAAAAGTGCAGAAGCAAATCAGTTCCATTTTAGATATTTTGTATGTTTAAAACAGGAAGTCAAAACCAATCATTTGTCAAAGCCAAAACAAACAGTTTCGAATATAAACTAGTTGATTTCCTGTTCTTCTCATCATCAAATCGACTTGATCTTAAAAGCATTCAATTTGAGGAAGTGTGTCATGTAGTACCACTTCACATGAGACACTAATGACGAGGTGGGCTGAACTTAAAGGGGATATTACAGAATTGGATTTGCCTGACATTTCTTCCCTGTTTGATTCTTGCCCCTGGACTGCATGCTAGAAACCTATTAAATCAGCACTGTGTATTGTATGTGTGTCTGTGTGTTTGTGTGTGTGTTTGTGCATGATGGCAAGCATGTAACCACATTTTCACCAGCACCAAAGTGGCTTAACATTGTTAAAGGTCATTTGAAGTCAACAGAGGTCACACAATAAAATAATAGTTGATTTACGAAATAACAAAACTGTCAAGGAATTTCTTGTCATTTGAAGTTATTTAACACTTAGAGGCAGAGCCCATGTAACCACAGTTATAAAATAGGTATAGACACACATTCCTCATGGGAAGTGCGAACTCAATAGGGAAAGCTTGGATGGAACTCATAGGTAGTATGTAAGTCAGTCATATATTGAGTAGGTGAAACCTATTGATTCTAAAAGTTAGAAGTCATGTAAGGTCAAGTGCTGAAAACTTGGTAAATCAGGCTAATGAAACTTGGAAGGACCTAATACTACCAGTACTTGGTATTAAGTTGGTAGACTGCGATTTTGCAAGAGTTGGAATTCATTTCAGGATATTAGGATATAAACACAGCAGCCTTGTTTGTAGTCAGGCTGATTCTGTGTGAGACTATTGAATGTCTCATATGTTTCCTTTAGTGAGTATGAGGAACCTACAATATATAACCTTTACACAGGGTTAAAAGGTAATTCAACAAGGAATCACAAAACTTCTGGGATTTTTACAAACTCTGAGGGAGTACCTTTAAAACAGTATAGACAAACTCATAAGCAGTATGTATGTGTTAATAAATTTGAAAAAAATAATAATAATACAACACCATTACTTTTTAGTACAGATGTGGTGTATCAATGTCTGGTTATTATATTATATAAAATTCATTGGCATGGGGGTGGGGTCCAATTCTTTCTTGGAGAATCCCTATCCTGTCTTCCCCCATTCCACCTTCCCCCACCCACTTCTTCCCCCATCGAAAATGTGTATAAAGATCTACATTTTTGGTCATCCGCATGCACATATTATATATACCCACATCTGGGTCATGCTCACAAAACGTGTCACTCCACAAGACAGGTCTTCCCCCTCTTACCCCCTCCTGGAATTTTGGGGGGGGGCATCATTGATATTGACACCCAAAAAGAAAAACATTCAGTATAAAGCTCTTTGATCAATTTAAATTTCATTATCTCCCCCCATATGCTTTGTGGGAAAAAAAAAAAATGATTCCGTGGGTACTGTGATAAAAACAAATTCTTGACTCCCCAAAATTGTTTTCTTTTTTAGCTAGGTATTAATAATAATATTGCACACTTGTTATAGTGCTTTATCACGGAACGTCCCAAAGAGCTTTACAGATATTACCCCTGGTCATTGGTAACCTGTTGAACCCACACTGCTGTGCACTTACCTAGCTATACACTCCCGACATACTATAACGTATTACCCTATGCCACTATGTCATGTCCCCGGGGGACTTCCCTATAGGTGCAGCGACATTACAGCGCTATACCTACAGTGTAAATGTTACCTCGCAGGTCCCCAATTAGCACCTGGGTAGAGAGAGGCAATCAGGATAAAGTATCTTGCCCAAGGACATCACACAGCAGCCCGACCAAGACTCAAAACTGAAACCTCTGGATTACGATGTCGAGCCGTAACCACCCGGCCACCACGGTCCCACAAATGTCTGGTCATTAATGTCTGGTCATTAATGTCTGGTCATGCTATTGCAACGCATGGACACCTGCAGCAGTTAAGCCATCATTAAACTAGAAGGTTCCTTTGCCTACAGCCGACTGGCTGCGGTAATTAGAGAATCCTTGTTGACAGACGGCCCCGTAATATGGATCTCATTCATTTCCTCCTGTGACTCCTGAAAGGGGGGCACAGGTTGCCCAAGTCTTTGACGCAGTTTCAAATATTTCCTTGTTCCGTTCTCAGAGCTAGCTGGATTGTCATTATAGGCAAGGTTCCAAAGTAAATATTTTTTTGAGGGTTTGCGTTAAAAA
>JAODFY010077781.1:0-11975 GCA_027580055.1 Paracaudina chilensis | reverse complement strand
GTCCAAAGGCGTTAAAGGCGGACAGATACCAGGGCATACCGGTACGCAATGAGAACAGCAAGACTAGTTAACGGCGGATAAACAGAATTACTTCGCCGAAAACATCTTTACAAAGGCTAAATTAAACCCAGATTATTGCTTTAAAGTAAATGAATTTTTATTACCTTTTTAATGATTTGCCGGGTGACAGAGTTGTCTGGGGTGTAGAGGATCTTCCCTAATAACAGCGGTTTGATATAAGCAGACTGGATGTCACCGTATTCTCCAGATTCCAAACTGCTGAACAAGTCCTCGCAGACGTTATCTAGAAAAACAAACCCCCCCAAAAATAATAATCATCATCATGATCCGTTAAGCCAAAAGTTACATGATGCATCAAAACAAATGCAGAGGTGAGTCGAAGGTTCGGGGATGACTTAATTAGACTACCGTGATTAAACACAGATACCTTTATAATAATTAAGTGCTCTCATACTATTTTGGACTAAAAATCGCCAGTAAAAAAACAATTTTAAGTCAAATGATTCAACTTTTAACATGCTATCCTGAATTAAAGGTGGGGCTGCAAGTAGTGAATTCCCATGAGTTTTCGGTGACACCGAAAACTCACAGATTCCTAATTTAATGAACATGTTAGTAAACTTTCTCAATGAGGTGTTTATAGCTGCATGCATTAGAAGTTACTACAACAGGGACGATCGAGTAACATGTTCATTCATAGTCTTAAAAGTGTTCAACTGAGCCAATTGAAAATCTGACTTCTTGGTAAGTTTTGCTATTTGCAACCCCACCATGTAAGTCAACGGTCATATATGACATGTACTTCAATGTATATATAAATGATATAGTTTATCAAAAATGAAAATTAATGATGTATACATGTCACTTGTCACCAAACAAAACCCCAAAAATATGTTTTATGAGCTCAAATTCTCACTAATGAATGTAAACGATTGCTAAAAATGAACAAAGTATGGAGGCTTTTAGGTGACAAACTATGGGCTGAATGATTAAGACATAGAATTAAGAGAAAACTTAAAGTAATATTTTGTGGCCCAATTGTCTGACAGTACAGTATCTTCCTCATCTGCACTATGTTTTGATATGCTGTTTTGTGTTCACACAGTCATGTTAATGTCGTTTATGTATTAGGAAATGACACTGTTGTGGAATTCGTGTAAGGGACCGTGTAATATTCCCACATTCGCTCATATGCCAATGTGGGGGGCACCCCCGTATTGGTGGACCTGGGGTAGGGTCCAATTATAGACAATTTTTTATCATTATAGATTGTGGAATGGCAGTATGGAGGGCGTTGAAAATGATCCTATTAATAATCTGTGACAGATCATAACTAGCACAAATTTGGAAAAGGTTATTTCGAGCTCTTCGGTTTCAGATGTGCTCTAAGAAATAAGATCATGGTTAGGAGTACTAGGAAAAGAGTTCTATATGAAATGAGTCCTAGGATACGAGTCCTACCTAGGATATGAGTACCAGCTAAGAATGTCTACTAGGAAATGATTTCTAGGAAATGTCTACTATAGGACATGAATACTAGGAAGTCAGTTCAAGTTGTTGAGAACTAGTAAATGAGTATGAGGAAATTACTTCTAGGAAATGAGTATAGGAACTAATATACTATTACTCATTTTCCAGTACTCATTTTTTCTTACTCATTCCATAGTACTCATTTTGTAGTACTCATTTTGTAGTACTCATTTTGTAGTACTCATTTTGTAGTACTCATTTTGTAGTACTCATTTTGTAGTACCTACCTTCAAAACCAACACCTACATTTAAACATTGGCTAGAGTTAAAACAACAATAGTACGCTACATATACGCACAATCATTTAGCCTCTATCTCTTACCCGACGGAGCACTATTTACGTTCCTGCGTTTTCTGGACGAGTTCCCGCTGCTGCCCAGCCCACAGAGCAACTCAGGGCTTGCTTGTAGGAGGGTGTATGCGGAGGCTTGGCCGCTGGCTAGTTCCTCCAGAAGCTGGGGGTCGAAAACCTCCTTGAAAGACCCGGCCGATTCGAGAAGCGCCGGGAGCATCTCTTGGAGTTTCTGAACTTCTTCCACGGCTCGCGTCAGGTTCTGGAGGGAGTCGGAGGTCCTATTCTTGAGGTTTGCCACAAACTCTGCCGGTTCAAACTGCGGAATATATTAGAGAAGAGCACCGTCAAATTTACAAATTAAAGCCATAGTAAATCCGAGTAAAACCCCTAAATAAACCACAGTGTCAATGAACGGAACACCAAAAGACTCGATCATCAGATCTGATATAATGGTTCATACATTACATTCTTGATGGTGTTGCTACTTTTGTAAAATCTTTAAAGGTGGGGTTGCAAGTAGCAATTCCTACCGAAAAGTAGCAAATCTTACTGATTCTCAATTGGCTAAGTTGAACACGTTTGAAACTATGAATGAACACATCCCTGTTGTTTAGTAACTTCAAATGCAGTTATAAACACCTCAATGAGAAAGGTTACTTACAGGATTGTTCATTAAATTAAGAATCTATGAGTTTTCGGTGTCACCAGAAACTCATGTGAAAAACTTGCAACCCCACCTTTAAGCTAGGTAAGCAACATTTTTTAGTACAGATTTCTGTTAACAACATGACCATGCATGCAGTTTGCTGTCTGTAAGTCAGCTGTAATTATACTTGCTTCAAGCATACTCACCAGGCTCACTACACCTTCCAGGTCCAGTTGAGAGGACAAGATATCCAGAATCTCTACCAACTCCGATAAGTCTTTCCTGCAAATGGCCGTTACGACTGCCGTTACGTTAGCGTCCTCAGGGAAGGTCAGATACTGGTTGAAAGTCTCTGCTCGGCAAATAGTTACATTAGGCTCAGTTGCATACATACCAAGAACCTGAAAATATAAGGTCAACAGATTGTGTTAGTAGCATTTCCAACAAATATCCACCGATGGAAAGGCCGGAACTGTCCATATAACCTACAGTATTCTGTTTGGGTTTATTTATAGTACATCGATATGCAATATTGCCAATATATCATGTTATTATTGGCTTTAAGGAGCTATATCACAATGAAAATGTCAGACTGTTTTTTAGTCAGGCAAAACTCACAGATTATAGAGTTATTTTACGTTAGCATCCTCAGGGAAGGTCTGTTTAATACTGAGCAAATAGTTACATTAGGTTCAGTTGAATTAATGCTGAGAACCTGAAAATAAGTCAATTGGTGGTGTTATATTTCAATCGAACATCTAACAATGGAAGTGGCTTAATTGCTTGCCTGAACCATCCATACAGTTTTCTGTTCGGGTTTATTTATAATTTATGGATGATCAATATAAATATTATTATTGGCTTAAGGGAGATATATCACAATGGAAATAGCAGAAGGGTATTTAGTCACTCAGGCAAAACTCACAGATTCTTTAGTTCATATTCTAAAACTTTTTTTAAACACTTCTTTATATTAAATGTCTTTAAGTATACCTCTTGAAATATGTCTTGATGGCCGTTACGCAGATGGCCGTTACGACTGCCAATACGTTAGCGTCCTCATTAAAAAAGACAACTCATTAATGATATTTATTTTGGCATACTGTATTAAAACTCAGCTTGTGCATAGTTGTGACCTTGAATGAGTGTAATTGTGACCTTCCACCAGAGTTATCTTGCAGCAGTGTAATTGTGACATTGCATCACTGTTGTCGTTCGTGATCTTGCACCACTGCATGTTGTGATCTTAATTAATTGCACCACTGTTGTCGTGATCTTAATTGCACCACAGTTATTGTGATCTTGCATTACTTTTATCATAACCTTGCACCATTGTTATTCCGGCTTTGCACCACTGTCATTGTTACCTTGCACCACTGTTGCCGTGACCTTGCATCACCGTTGTCATGACCTTGCATCACTGTTATCGTGACCTTGCATCACTGTTATCATGACCTTGCATCACTGTTTAATCATAACCTTGCACCATTGTTATTCCATGCTTGCACCACTGTCACTGAGAACTTGCACCACTGTTATCGCTAACTTGCCCAAGTGTGATCCTGACCTGGCACGAGTGTTCTCACGAGCACTAAATATAAAAAGGTTGTCTATATACTATATATATATATATGAGCATCCACCCAAAATATACTCACAAGCTGTAGGTTCAATGTTGAATCTAAGATATCACTGACAATGCGAGGATCCATGCCGACCTCATCTACCAGATAATCTTCAAATTTATCAGGGTTCTTCAATATCAACCTGATCTGAAGATCTAAAAAAAATACCAAAAGAGAATAAAAGATGCACCAAAAACAGTGATCGGACAACTCCCCCTGGGACATTTTTACCACCCGGACAATCCCCCCCCCTCGAGATAATTTAGTTTTCCTGGGGGGTGGGGTTTTGATAAAGGCCCTGCTAGGATTGAAACACCATCAGGCCAACCAATTTTAATTTTGATGTTAGAAAGCTTTCACCCATAATATGTTAGACTAAATCTGCTAGACTAGTCAGCTCATTGCTTATTATCTATGAGTCTTTGACCAATTACAATATTTCGTGGGAAGGTTAAATTATGTGAAATTCATTACTTCACCCCTAATATGCTAGACTAAATCTGCTAGATTGGTCAGCTCATTATTTATTATCTACGAGTCTTCATACATGTAGGTTAATTATGTGAAATTCATCCTTTAAAAATGGCCTTTTATGAGGGGGGGGGGGGAGTAATTCCCCCTCCCTTCAGGGAAACACATTACACATGAAACCCAAGCATGTGTACCAAGGACATATTTTCTCTTTTTTTAAGATACATGACAACGATTTATTTCACCTGGCAACTCCTTCAGAGCTTCCAACACGTATCTTTTCTCCATAAGCAGGTCCACTAAATCTTTTGCCTGTCGGAACAACAGACTTTCACCGAGCACAGGCTCGAGGTTGTCCATCAGCATGTCTAGACTGTTAATGGAAACAGAAAAAGCAGAAAATTCAGTGGTGGCATGCTACGTGGGGGGGGGGATAAGGGAATCCCCCCCACAAATGTTTGTCTTGCCCACCCAGATATTATAACCATTGTCCAAAATAAAAGTACTGACAATGAAAATATACAATACTTTGAAAAACACATTAAAAAAAATGTCCAATGATGAGATCTAAATCATTTTATTTGTAAAAAAAAAAAATCCAAAAAGGAGAGGGGGACCAACCCCTCCCTGTTCTTTTACAATACAAAAAGTTGTCCAGGCAAGGGGCATGCTCTCGATTCCAAAGTCAATCCCATGTGTATGTTGTGACCATTTTATAGGCACCTCTGTGCAGATAAATCACATATGCTTAAAAAATGTACTGTTTAGGTTAAAAAAAATCTTTTTATTTAAAAATAAGAAATATATCAAAATATTGGGCAGGTTGAAAGGAAGTCTTAGGTACTCATCTAACTAAGACTGCTGTATACATTATCAAGTTGAGGTATGAGGGACATCAAATCAGGTTCAGGTTGATGTATGAGTGATACCATCATCTTCTGGGAGTGATATTATAGTGTTTATAACTAGGAAGTCCTCATCGAGAGAATTGTCAAAGTCTTGAGTACTCACCTAACTAAGACCTCTGTAACATTATCAAGTTGAGGTATGAGGTACATAAAATCAGTGACATCATCAACATCCTGCGATAATGGTAAAGTGTCAACAAGGAAGTCCTCATCAATAATACTGTCAAGTCTTGAGTACTCACCTTACTAAGACCTCTGTAACATTATCAAGTTGAGGTATGAGGGACATCAAATCAGTGACATCATCAACATCCTGCAACAATGGTAAAGTATTAACCAGGAAGTCTTCCAATAGGGTATCGTTAAAGTCTTCAAACCTGCTGACAATATCCCCAAGAAAATCTGTTATGGTCGGGACTGGTGCTGCAGATGCTGCAATCTAACAAAAGGAAGAACAATCATCTTAGTGGAAGTTTGAAGTTAACGTTCATATGTACGGAGCAGCATGTCGTTGATGGGGAAATTGTGTTTTTATCACAAAATCCAGGCTTCCGAAAAGGGGGACTATAAATAACTTTCACAGTATGACTTTCAAAGTACTTGCAAACAGAAATAAGCTTTTTTTGGATGGAGGGATGGTAAATATACCTCTTTCAGGAAGTTAAATAGACTGAAGCTACTCTGCAATTCATCAAACAGCATCTCATTCTTCGGAGGCGAACAGAGCTCATCGGATACGAGCTTCTCCAGCTCAGGGGATGAGAGGAGGAGCAAACTTGTGATGACGTCGGGCTGACAAACCACCGTGTCCCAGTCGAGCAATGTCATGTTCAGCTCCGCAATCTAATGTGATGAAAAAAAGGTTAAAGGCTATGTCAAGCTTTGAGTCAGCACCCATCTAACCACAGCTAATCCTTTAGGTAAACACACAGTCATCCTGGGAGGTGTGAACTGCTTCCTAAGCCGATTAAAATCTATGTACATAATTCACTAATGCATGTATAACACTGAGGAGTGAGTGAATGTTTAGAATTTGGAAGTAGTACCAGTTAAATGTTTGTTTGGTAGTCATGACAGTACTAGTTAGTTAGACCACTCCAGGACTTGGATATATTTGGTGGGCTGGACTGGATCGTCTGACGGGCGTTTCTGTCCCGCGGACCGCCATTTGGGAGAAATATAATGCTTTAAGTGTTTACACAAAACTAGTAACCAGTTCAACACGATTGTTCTTGCAAAAATTGCCATTAAATGTGAATTTTGGTCGTTTTTTTGTTCTTAAAATTTTCTTTTTTTATCAAACATGAATTTTGGTCGTTTTTGCTGTTTCCCATTATCTTTGTGTGGCACAGACAAGAGATTTACATTTTCACATGCATTTTGCATAAAACATGCACATGTCTAATCAAAACTTGAACAGTGGTATTAGTTCTTAAGGTTTTTTTTTAGTTGAGGTGGGTTAACTTCCGCTATTATTTTTGAAAATCCTAAATCTTGTGGATTTTTCTTTTGTTAAAAAGTATAATTATTGATTAAAATTGATTAAATCTTGATTAAATTACATTATTTTGTCTTGCAATTTTTTATAAGCCAAGCAACCGATTTAAAGTGATGGTATCTTACCAATATTTTCATTAGTTTTGGTTGTTTAAATTGTCATTTTAAAATTGATATTGATTATTGCCAGTACTTTGAAACCGGTAAAACCGAGCAACCTTTTATTTTTTTTAAGTGGCGGGCGGTTCTTACCAAGGTGCCGTTTAAGTAGCCATCCATCAGCATGGTGACGTTCTCAGCCGACAGTCCCGTTTGGCTCTCCAGGAGGCTGGTGACCGTTGAAGAGTTGAACCAAATACTGTCCACCGGTATCAGACCTATATGGGAAGATTCCAAGGCAGAGAAAATTCAAGATGGATATTTAAGTTTCCAAAGTAAAACAAAAAGAGTCCAGACAAAAATCAAAATCTCTGATAAATAACGGGTAGGAAAGGCTGACCGCATTGCAGGCTCATCCCAGAGTTAAAGCCAATAAATAGGGGAACAAGGATTAGTACAGTGACCTTGCCTGCCAGTTTGTGGTTTTGCCTTCACACATTCATGTGTGGGGTCTAACTATAGTACTGTCACATGACTATCAAACATAAACAAATACTTAACTGGTACTACTTCCAAATTCTAAACACTCACTCACTCCTCAGGACCACATTGGAAATAAGTATATTAAATGCTTTAATAATGTGTTATCCTTGGCATATATTTATGTTTGTGTTGTATATATATGTGAATATTTGCTGTATAAATGCTATCAATCAATGCACGAGGGAAGTATGTACAAATGCTTACAAAATATACAGAACACTGCCGAGCGTATAATCACTTGTACTAGGAAATTTGACCATATCAGCCCAATCCCAGACAATGGTTTTCCACTGGACGACTCTTATTCATATATCACCCACCTGGCTCCCTGTTCAGGGATTTGAGGTATGCGTCATATAGGTCCAGGAGTTCTCCCAGGACCAGACGGGCCGTGGCGTTCAGGTCCAAAGAATCGCCATCCAGGAACTCTGTGAGGGCATCAATCAGTGGTTCCAAGCTGTTAAAAAAAAACAAAAAAAAACATGAAAAGTGTAAAACTTTGATATAAAATTAACCTCCAATTAAATCCAGGAACCAATTTTTCCGATATTAGAGATAAAATTGGCAAGTTCATTCGCCTGCAGGGGTAAAAATCCCAAACATATATATATATATATATAAACATATATATATATACATATGATATTTATACATTGAGGTTGGAACTGGTGAAGAGCAAGTGACTCCGCAGGGGTTAATTCAAACTCTGGACCCTTCGCTGTCTGGTGTGAATGCTCTACCTCGGAGATACAGAGCCTGATGATAAAATCCTTATTTGAATTAAGTACCCAATGGGTCCACTGCCAATCACCACTTAATATTCATATTTGTGATTCATGGTTGTAGATTTTATAGGAAGCTTTTATTATGTCTTCTAACCTAACACTGTTTAGTACAATTATTTTCAATGATGTAATATTAATAATAATTGTCTCTAAATTGCTGCTGCAATTGTTCTTTAATGCAGACATAATTCATTATCTACCATATATGTGCATTGAGCAATGTGGATGATGCATATTCATTATCTACCATATATGTGCACAGAGCAATGTAGATAATGCATATTCATTATCTACCATATATGTGCACAGAGCAATGTAGATGATGCATATTCATTATTAACCATATATGTGCACAGAGCAATGTGGATGATGCATATTCATTAGTGTACATCATACTACAGATGTTCCATGTGCAAGTATATTGTGTGACTGTATCAAGACTGTCTTGTATAAGTAAGGATACTTAAATACCTCGTGAAGTTACTCTCAGCCAGGTCATCCATAAGAGTTGAGATATCTTGGACTAGGTTCCCCAGCCCCGGAATCTGAAGATCTAATTGGAAGGCCGTCGGGTCGTCAAGCAGTACCATCACGTTGCCCATGAATTCTTCTGCATTGCCCACCAGTGAACTGCACATCAACTCTGGCAGAGTGGCGCTGTCTTGGCCTTCGATCAGTCGAATCTGTGACCAGATGTTGGAAATGGAGTACGATTTATTTTGGTAATAGTACAAATTTAAATTGGTGCACAGAGCAACAGATCACAAGCATGAAAGGCACAATGGGCAAATGATACCTATACTGCATTCTGGGACATATATACATGAACAAGTAACACACAAGCAGGCAAATTCACATGATTGTGTTTTCGATGATGCAACTCACAGGAGACATTGGCAGCTCTATGGTCCCCCATAACAACATGCTGAGTACAATTTCTCTTTGATGTGTTTATTAACTAAGGGGCTCTCAAAGTGTCAAACAATTAATTATAATGCCATATATGTAGACATAATATTCTGTGAGTGAAAATCGATAGAACAGTGTAATGTTCTTCCCCCGTTTTAGTCTGTCTCTCGCAGGAAAGTCCCCTACGAAGCATTCAAGTTAAAAGCGGTCTACACAGACCACATAAATATTTTACTGTATTTCTATCAACCAAATGTACATTTATCAGTTCTGATAGCCTGAAACGGTGCTCGATGTCTGCCTAGCTTGTTCAGCCTGAGGGCCTGATATTGCCAAAAATCATTTTGTTAAACTTAAGGCTTTTGTAGGCTGTTTCAAATGTCTGTAGGCTTCAAACATGTTAGCAACTGTACTGTAGTTGTGTTCACATCTTCAAGTTTTACGTGCAATGGACAAGCACTATGTGGTCAAGTACAATGTCAAAAATGCCTGCCCACTCTATAACTATGATTTAGGCGTATACGGTAAAATGGTTTTTGGTGTCATGACTCACAGGAGAAGTTGGCTGATCACAGATCCCTAATCAACATGCTGAGTACAATTTCTCTTTGTGGTGTTTATTGAGGGGCTCCTCAAAGTGTCTGATTAATTTCTCTTGCCATGTGGGCATAACATTGAACAGGTCGACTTGTTATGAAACTTTATCTTGACATAATGAACAAGTTTGTTTGGCAAGATAAGTCATCTCGTCATGTTGACATCCTACTGAAAGTAGTCAACGTGTCAAAATAAATCATCATGCCATTTTGTCTTGTCAAGGTAATTTCTGGTGGTGGCATGCACCATGCACTTTTTCTAAAATGGCAACTGCCATGCATAATCGTCTTTGGTGATCCTACGTACCTTATCTGCGGCCGTTTTAAATTCAATCACGACCAAAATCTGCTGGATCAATTCTGTCTGGATGATAGAGTCCGTCGTACAAATTAACGTTGAGAGAGACGCCATTGAGTAGTTGTAACCGCCAAATCCGAGCAGTTCCTTCAGCTTCTCTTCGTCGCACGTTGCATCTTCGAGATTCCCTTCTACAACGTCCAAGGCCAACGACTGGAACTGGTTATGGTTTTAAGAAAAAGACGAGAGATGGTTTGCTAGAAGTATGTATGCCTTGAAACAAATTATGCTGATGCAATATTAAGACTCTTAATTGCCCTAAATCTAATTTCACATCACATTTGTGATTTGTCGAAGCCTAATACCTACATAAATGAGCCCAACTGTCTAGCAGATTTCTGAGATAGTTAACTGGACGAGGCAATTTCAAAGGGAAAGTTGTCCATAAAAATTGGCAGTTGTTTATTCATTTGTAGCAATCGTTCACACGTAGCACAAGTATTTCCCACAGTCGCAACTGGCAAGTGTTGTTGCAATTGGTTGTTGAGATTCCAATACAATTTAGATTTTAATCTTAAGCAAGCATATTATTTCCAGTTAGCTACGTTACTGGAGGGAGCATGCGTGGTAACAGGACATGGTTACTGAGAGTGAAGCCTGCATGTCTCGAGTAACACAAAGTGAGTGCTAGGGGTCAAAGTTTGTTTATTTCCCCGTGTGAAATACTTAATTTTCCCTCGCTCGCGCATATGGCATTAACAAAACGCGTGCGTGATATCAAATGCTCGCCATGTTGCGTGTGAACACTACACGCTCTAGGCGGTGTGCTCTTGCATTGAATTTTTTTTTTTTGGTTTTCATTGAATCCAAGGGTGTGTTCTTTATACCCCCCTACACACACGTTCACAGAGGTGGGTTTTACATTAAGTCCGAGGACTCCATTGAAATTGTCCTTTGTCCTAACCCTAACCTGACAATACCCTAACCATTGTTCGAACATGAATTCTTCTTTCGAGGACCTGAAATTCCTTTGTTCAAGGGGCTGTAATGGGTGATAGAAAGGCATAAAGCTTTCAGTGTTGAAGAGAGTGCCCGATAGAAGAGGCATGGTCCCCAAGGGGCATGACCCCTAAGGGGCATGGTCCCTAAAAGGTGTGGTCACTAAGGGGCATGGTCCCTAAGGGGCACAGTTCCTAAGGGGCATGGTCCCTAAAGGGTGTGATCACTAAGGGAAACAGGCCCTTAAGGGGCACTGTCCCTAAGGAGCATGGCCCCTAAGGGGCACGGTCCCTAAGTCTTATTTATTTACCAGGTTAAACTGAAAGGGATTGGCATAAACTCCATCGAATGATGACTTCAAGTCTGGCCAGACCGTCATGGTCGTCCAGAAAAATTCACCAACGAGGCTCTGGTTGTTCAGCAATGCCTGGATTTCTTCCTCATGGTCTGAAAAACAAAGATGGTTTGGAATTTTCAGCAAAAATTACCAAATGGGAAAATATATCATAATCTTATTTTTTAATTCAGGGCGATGAAAATAGATGATCCTGGCGGAGCAAATTTATCAATAATTTTGAACATTTTTGTGCACAGGGCAGAAAATTCCAATGGCGTTTAAAAAACAAGAGCCCAAGGGCACTGTGGTTCCTTGCGTAGGGGTATATGACAATACACATAGTTTTTTAACATTAATTGACCTTTGGTGACCTCGGATCACATGACCGTTAAGTTTGAAAATATTCCCCTATCCCT